>CAWUFW010019144.1:0-196527 GCA_963921515.1 Calotriton arnoldi | reverse complement strand
TTGGAAAAGTGGGCAGAATACTACAGATCAGATCACACACAATGGCACAAAGTCAGTACACACCGACAAGCCAGGCACGCTGGTTCTGCATCTGTGCCATCATCCTGGGGATGCGACTACTCCTCATCACAAAGGCATCGTGTGCTGAACCAGGGAAATGGGCACACACGTGTGTGATGGTCATGTCTGCAAGACACACCACCAGTGCATTGACCGAGTGGTAGTGCTTGCGGTTCCTGTAGGCCTGCTCCTGGGCCTGTGGTGGTACCAAAGCCACATGTGTCCCATCAATGGAGCCAATTACATGCGGCATCCTCCCCAGGGCATAAAAGTCACTCTTCACGTCAGTGAGTCGTCGCAGTCTAGGGAAATAGATGTACCGGTTCAGGAAGAGCAACATTGCCGCCAAAACATCGCGGAGCACACGGCTGAACATGGTCTGTGACATCCCACCAGCAGTCGCCACAGTATGTTGGAAGGTACCAGTGGCAAAGAAGTGTAGGGCTGCCATCACCTTCACCTTGGGGGTCAGCGCTGTAGGATACGGCCGGCCAGGCTGCAAATGTGGGGACAACTGCACTGCCAAATCCTCAATCAGCTGCCTGGTGAAGCGGTACCGTCGGATGCTGTCCCGTTCCACCATCGTTGCCAGGTCTGGGAATGGCCGATGGACAGCAGGAGCCCTGCAGTGCAGAGGAGAAGTAAGCAAGATTGTCAGTCACCCCACATATGCGGCATTGAACACACTCAAGATCCCAACATACATCATTATGAGGCACAACTACATGAAGTGTGCAGTACCGGAAGGACATGTATGGTACATACATGGCCAACATCTGTCAACACGGTCCAACAGGTGGCATCAATTAGTCCCAGGTTGGCCCATTGGATATCATGAGGCCGTGTCACAGTTCCCATCTCCTGCTGCCGTGTCACAATAACCCCCACAGTGACATGTGAGGACAGATGTGCCCCAGGCACCACAGCTCAACGACAGGTACATTCCCAGGGACCCTGTAATGCCACATGGACACTGGCATTACATGGAGTATCATGTATACACCACAGCAAAACAACCATGACCCCCACAGGTAGTGGCCCCACTTGCCACGGCAGGACAGACATGGACGTCTGTGACACACACGCACAACATCAGAGTCCATGCACACACAACGTGGATGTGGAGACTGTCTCCCATTGTGCACATGAAATCAGAGACATTGTAAACACTACATGCACAAAGACTGTGGAGGACCATCACTATTGTGCCACTGGGACACCCTGGCTCAAACATACCGTCCCACATGGGACTCACGGGGTATGTGACATGACATACACATACACCACTGTGAAATGTGACCATGGCACATGCACAGATATGAACAGTTGCACATCACAGTGGTCACGTACACGTAACACCCAGGATCCTGTCCCCATGAACACGTGCACAGCCTGGGGGTGGCTGCCCACAGGTGACACCCACAGGACAACATGTACACCAACATACACACAATAGGAAATGCATCCTTACATGCCTTATGATAAGGTTTGGACAGGCTGTCGTGATGTAGGTGTGCCCCTCACTCCCTGGGAGCTATCTGTGGCTGGCATATGTCCATCTGAGACAGGCATGCTGACATATGCCAGTCACATGTACAGTGATGCGTTGTACCGCAATGGACCGATCGGTGCCTCCGGCCGGCCCATTGCATTCAATGTGTGCGGGTACGCGTTGTACCCCTGTGCGCGTTGTACCGCAATGGACCGATCGGTGCCTCCGGCCGGCCCATTGCATTCAATGTGTGCGGGTACGTGTTGTACCCCTGTGCGCGTTGTACCGCAATGGACCGATCGGTGCCTCCGGCCGGCCCATTGCATTCAATGTGTGCGGGTACGCGTTGTACCCCTGTGCGCGTTGTACCGCAATGGACCGATCGGTGCCTCCGGCCGGCCCATTGCATTCAATGTGTGCGGGTGCGCGTTGTACCCCTGTGCGCGTTGTACCGCAATGGACCGATCGGTGCCTCCGGCCGGCCCATTGCATTCAATGTGTGCGGTACGCGTTGTACCCCTGTGCGCGTTGTACCGCAATGGACCGATCGGTGCGCACCCATTGACAATGGGCTTGCCTGGCAACGGACGCGTTTTCGAATTTCGAGCGAGTCGGTTGCTGTAAATTCAGTTGGTCACCCACAACAATGTTGCAAAATCATGTATGTCATGAAGTTGAGGATTTGAAGGATGCTGTGGGCGTGTTTTGGTGCTGCTATTCCATGGATTGGCCAGATTCAGAAGATGCAAACGACTTGGACCTATCACTTTGGACACAAGGGACAGTATCTGCCTCTCCAGCACATATATATTGCTGGCTGTTCCCCTGAGAGCTCACTTGCCTGCACTACATGCTCCAGGACGACATCTGCCACTGCACTGCTGCTGTCTCTGCCCCTCTGGACCCTGCAATGGCACGTACTGTGGAGAGAGCCCCAGCCTTCAGCCTTGAAGAGAACCAGGCCCTGCTGGACAGCCTACTTCCACAGTACAGCAAGCTGTATGGGACACCAGGGGAGCAGGTGAGTGTTCTGTGCACTGCCTTTCTGAATGTGCATTTTGTGTGACTGGCAAGGCTGAGAGTCTGCACGCCACTGGCTAGCAGGCTCACTGAGTAGTTGTCACCCCCATAGTGTGTAGTGACTTGCACTGGACAGGTATGGTGCAGTGACAGTGCATTTGAACATGGTTTTACTTCCCATGCAATGATACCATGTAGTGACGTCTGGCAAACTGTCCATGGTCAGCTTTGCACTGCCTGTGTACATCATGTGCCCCTGTGATTGAGACATGTATATGCAACTGTGTCATGCACGGATATGTTGCATGTGTGGTAATGGTCTTTTCACTTTGTCATCCTGACAGGTTAATGCCCATCGGAAGCAGGAAATCTGGAAGGACATCGTCCGGGCTGTCCGGTCCGTGGGGGTCTACAAGCGCCGGATCCGAAAACTGCCAGAAGAGGTGGCAGGACCTTCGGGGCTGGACCCGGAGGATTGCACGGGTCCAGCTGAAGCTGTCGCCTCCTCGCAGGAGGGGCGGAACACGGACCCTGACCCCCACATGCTCCAGATCCTGGCGGTGGTGTTTCCAGACCTGGATGGGCAGCTGAAGGCCAGACAGCAGCAAGGAGGGGTGAGTCAAAGACTGCACTGTGAACTCTGTATTACATGCTTTGTGCCCTCCTCTGGCCTGGTTCAACTGCCACAGTGCAGCAGTCATGTTGTCCAGGAGCCATGTCCCTCTATTGTGCACTGCCCACTGCTCATCTGATACCCAGGTGTGGCCCTTACATTCAGGGAATTGTGTCACTTGGGACTGTGTCCTTGCAGTTTGCTTCACTAAAGGTGGGGGACAGCATCTGTTTCCCTAACTCTGTTGTGGGCATCATGGGTGGGTCCATTGTTCACACAACGCCTGGGTTTTGACATGTGATCTGCGTGTTGCTTTGATATGCGGTCCACTTGCTGAGCTGAGCCACCACATGTGCCTGGGGTATGTGGCACACGCCCATGCAGCGGGTGGGAACAATGTTTGGGCCCCAGGAGTGTGCAGATTACGTGTGTCACACATACATAGCCAGCTATCCACTGTCCAGGGCACATCCCTCATTCATGTGGAGCAGGACAGTCATGCCTACTCCAGGCCATGCAATGCACTCTGTACTCCCACTCCCGTGTATCAGCTGACACATTGTGCACAGTGATTTGACCCCTCCGGTGTCTGCCTCTGTGTCAGTGTGCTGTGGATTAGTTGCCAGGACTGCTGGGGTGTTTCTTGGTAGGGGCTCAGCATGCCCCTGGAGATGTGACCATAGGAGACGATACTTGTGTGTCACATAGGTGTTTGATCAGCTGCCCGTGCAGACTGGGGTATGCGAATGTGATGTTCAGGCAGCTGTTCCCCATTCACAGCAAATTGTGAGGGGCTCAGGTTCAGAGGGTAGTGTCACAGGTCTCCCATATGTCCAATAGGTGTGACCTGGACAGATGAGGGTTTAGATGATGTGTTGTGTGGGGGATGTACATGTGCACTTGTGCAGCTCCAGGACTTGCATTCCCCATGACCTACTATTGTGACACAGTGCATAGTGTTGTTGTCTGGCTGCCAAGTCATACATCACTGAGACAGTGATGTATGACTTAGCAGTCATGCCTCTGCCATGGCATGTGTCAACTTATTTGTGGTCCTGCAGGGGAGTGACATGTGCTACATGCACACCATAGTGGCACTGGCTATCAGGACATGGGTGCATCATGGTGTCTGTCGCTGGTATGCATCACATGCATTTCCTATTTGACTCTGGGCATCCCTTTCATCCGGAAACCTGTACTGACTCAGTGGCAAGAGCTGTGATGTGTCCACACCGTGTCCTCTGCACTGTCCAACTACTGTGTACTTGGTGCATGTGTCCACACTGGGGTGTTGCAAACCAACAGACACCAGACAGATGGGTGCAAGGCCATGTGGGATGTGAGTGCCATGCTTGACATCAGACTGACATTTGGCTTCTCCTGTTCAGTTAGGGCACTTTTAGCAATGTACAACTAATGATGCCAGGGCTTGCTCTGTGATGTGCTGTGCTCACAGTTGTGTGTGCGTTTGGTGCAGGTGACTGATGTCTGTCTGTTTCCCCATTGTTTGCAGATACATCCACGGCCACGGAAGGGGACAGCTCCACGGACCAGGAGGAGCCAGAGAGCCAGACTGGGTCAGCAGCCTAGGAGTGGTCGGAGGGACCCAGTGGCACGGAGGGCGAGGGGAGCCACACCGAGGAGTCCTCAGCACCATCCACCTCAGCTGAGGACCAGAGCAACTCGGAGGATGACTCCCTTGTGGAGGCGGGTGTCAGCAGCCACCACACCCCAGCTAGTGTTGCTGTCCCTGCCACCACCAGCACCACCACCGCCCTCCCATCGGCTCCCATTCCCAAGGTCCGTGGAGGCTCCCATGTTCGGGAGCGTGTCTCCTTTGGCCCAGGCACCGCACCCCCTGCCCCTGTGTCCCCTGCTGCCCTGAGTGAGGAGTCTGTGTACCTCCTTCGCCAGCTCCATGTAGGGCAGACAGCCATGCTGAGTGTCCTCCATGCGCACACCGCACTGTTGACTCAGCTGGTGTCGTTCATGGAGGGCATCTCATCGGGCATGTCTGACCTACAGAGGGGCAACAGGTCCATGGACTCCTCCCTGACGGCAGCAGTGTCCCTCCTCAGACAGTCCCTCACCCCTCCTGCCTCTGCTCCATCCACACTCCCCAGCACCTTGCCCGTCCCAAGCACACACACACCGGCACAGGCACACACCAGCACACACACATCCAGCACACAGACACACACGCCACAAACTAAACGTACACGCACGCACAGTCAGGGGACTGAAACCAGACTCACAGGGGATGGGGCCCTGGTACACACACACGCATCCACGGGCACTGCACAGTCCTCAGTTGCCTCTCCCTCCAAAGCACCCTCCCTTGCCTCACCTGCAACCCCAAAGACCCAGCGCCTCTTCCTCAGTGACCTCGGCCTCTTCCCCTCCGATGCAGCTGCCCCAGCATCCAGGGGGAAGAGGAAGCCCCCACACGGAGCAGAGTGCCCCTCGCCCCCGGACACCCTCCCCCAGGCGCAGACAGACTGAGGCCCCCAACCGCAAGTCCCCCGGAGTGCTAAGAGCAAGACCCCGCCGCCGCCCTGCAGCTCAAGCACCAGGTCTCCTTCCTCCATCCCTCAGGCCCCCACTCCACAGGTGCCCCCACCACACCCTGCCCCAGGTTCCCCCACCCACAGATATACCATCCCCAAGAGGCTCCGGCCTTCTCCCCCTGCCACTTGCTCTCCCGGCACCACACCCCCCGCTGCGCTTGTCTGTGCCACTGATGTGGTGAGGGTGTCCTCCCCCTCTGTCCAGCCCTCCTTGCCTGTTCCCCATTCTCCTCCCCTGGTGGTAGGCACTGCAGTGGAGTCCACTACCACCCTGTCTGACTTGGGCACTGCAGTGGCGGACCTGTCCACTACATCTGCAGGGTCCACTGCAGTCGTGCCGGCACCCACAACATCTGAGCCATGCCCCCAGTTGTGCCGGCACACACCATGTCAGACACCTCCACTGCAGTTGTCAGTGGCTCTTCAGCACCCACAACCCCTTCCCTGCTTCCTCCTGGTGAGCCCTGATCCTGTCCCTGCGGTGCCTGGCCTACCCCCCGGTTGCCCCTCCTAGTGGATTGTCCCTGGTTTTGTGCAGGCATGTGTAGGGTGGCATCTGCCACTGTCACCCACTTGTGACTTTGTTTATGGACTGGCCATTGGCCTTTGTTTATGTTCTACCGGACTTCTACTTTTAATGCCACATATGCTGAATAAAGCAACTTTCTGTTCTCTAGTGCTTTTGCTTCTGATGTACATGATGTTGATGATGCTAACAATGCCCTTGCTGCAGTGATGGTGATATTTGGTCTCATGATAATGAAGTGTTACTGTGTAGGAACCCATGTGGTCCAGGGGAATGTGTCCTATCCTGTGGTGTATCCATGTCATCCATAGCAGCATCTGAGGGTGTCAT
This sequence comes from Calotriton arnoldi, assembly GCA_963921515.1. Lineage (NCBI taxonomy): Eukaryota > Metazoa > Chordata > Amphibia > Caudata > Salamandridae > Calotriton > Calotriton arnoldi. Next base: position 189,919 of record CAWUFW010019144.1, on the reverse strand, counting down.
GTGTTCAGTATTTGGCAATGAGATTTCCTACTTAGATTGGCAACTTCACATCTGTGGCTTCCACCCCTGCACATCTGTTGTGCCTGCCATTGTTCTATTCGTCTACTTCCCTGACCGTGTGGCCATCTCCAGTGAACATGCAGGTTTGGGCATCAATGGGGAAGGACTCATCTGTGTTGTCAGTGCAACATTGCTATACAAGTGTGTTGGATCTGTGCTGATGATTCCGTTGGCACTTCCATGACCAGGCTGATGGGACGGGAGCCCTCATTTGGTGCTAATTGTTCATTGTGTGTCCCATTGCTGCCATGGTATGGTATCTGTTCGCCTCACATCTGCAGTCTCCACAGGGTATCTGCATGTGTGTGCCCATTGGTGCAAATATGTGGGTCTGCATTCGGATGGTCACTTCTGTCATTGTGTCATTGATGATTGTTGACGGTGTCAGCCCCCATGGGTGTTGTTTGTCTGCACATGGCCAAAGTTATGTCTTATTTGCACTGCAGGATTTGGCTCCCCCAATTTATGTTGCAATGGGACACATACACTACTTTGCCACTGATGTGTTTGTTGTTCTGTGACCAGGAATCATCCATGCAGTTTGGCAGTTGCACCTCTTACTTTGTCAACACTTACCTTTTGGTCACTGTGATGATGGGGGTTTGGACCCCATTGCCACAATGTTCAAAATGTGCTGCAGCTATGGACCCCACACTTGCCTTTTGGTCACTGTGATGATGGGTGTTTGGACCCCATTGCCACAATGTTCAAGATGTGCTGCAGCTATGGACCCCACACTTGCCTTTTGGTCACTGTGATGATGGGGGTTTGGACCCCATTGCCACAATGTTCAAGATGTGCTGCAGCTATGGACCCCACACTTGCCTTTTGGTCACTGTGATGATGGGGGTTTGGACCCCATTGCCACAATGTTCAAAATGTGCTGCAGCTATGGACCCCACACTTGCCTTTTGGTCACTGTGATGATGGGGGTTTGGACCCCATTGCCACAATGTTCAAGATGTGCTGCAGCTATGGACCCCACACTTGCCTTTTGGTCACTGTGATGATGGGGGTTTGGACCCCATTGCCACAATGTTCAAGATGTGCTGCAGCTATGGACCCCACACTTGCCTTTTGGTCACTGTGATGATGGGGGTTTGGACCCCATTGCCACAATGTTCAAAATGTGCTGCAGCTATGGACCCCACACTTACCTTTTGGTCACTGTGATGATGGGTGTTTGGACCCCATTGCCACAATGTTCAAAATGTGCTGCAGCTATGGACCCCACACTTGCCTTTTGGTCACTGTGATGATGGGGGTTTGGACCCCATTGCCACAATGTTCAAAATGTGCTGCAGCTATGGACCCCACACTTACCTTTTGGTCACTGTGATGATGGGTGTTTGGACCCCATTGCCGCAATGGTCATGGCCTGCTTGCGTTGTGTGTGCCACACACATATTTGTGTGGCACATGTGCTAGGGGGTCACATTGTATGTTAGAAGTCATGTTCGGTGTTGTAGGCATTTGACACAGTCTACACACGCTTGTCATGGTGTTGGGGGATGTCTTCTTCTTGCATTCCCTAGGTTGTGGTGTGCTGGTTGTGTCATGCATTGTCCATCCTATGGGTGGGGGTGGTAGTGGTGGTAGGTATCCTGCCCCCCCTGGGTGAGGGTGGTAGTAGTGGTAGGCATCCTGCCCCCCCTGGGTGAGGGTGGTAGTAGTGGTAGGCATCCTGCCCCCCTGGCTAAGGGTGGTAGTAGTGGTAGGCATCCTGCCCCCCTGGGTGAGGGTGGTAGTAGTGGTAGGCATCCTCCCCCCCTGGCTAAGGGTGGTAGTAGTGGTAGGCATCTGGCACCCCCTGGGTAAGGGTGGTAGTAGTGACAGGCATCCAGCCCCCCATGGTTAGAGGTGGTAGTAGTGGTAGGCATCTGGCACCCCCTGGGTAGAGGTGGTAGTAGTGACAGGCATCCAGCCCCCCATGGGTAGAGGTGGTAGTAGTGGTAGGCATCTGGCACCCCCTGGGTAGAGGTGGTAGTGGTGGTAGGCATCTGGCACCCCCTGGGCAGGGGTGGTAGTGGTGGTAGGCATCTGGCACCCCCTGGGTAAGGGTGGTAGTAGTGACAGGCATCCAGCCCCCCATGGGTAGAGGTGGTAGTAGTGGTAGGCATCCTGCCCCCCCTGGCTAAGGGTGGTAGTAGTGGTAGGCATCCTGCCCCCCCTGGGTGAGGGTGGTAGTAGTGGTAGGCATCCTGCCCCCCCTGGCTAAGGGTGGTAGTAGTGGTAGGCATCTGGCACCCCCTGGGTAGGGGTGGTAGTGGTGGTAGGCATCTGGCACCCCCTGGGTAAGGGTGGTAGTAGTGACAGGCATCCAGCCCCCCATGGGTAGAGGTGGTAGTAGTGGTAGGCATCCTGCCCCCCCTGGCTAAGGGTGGTAGTAGTGGTAGGCATCCTGCCCCCCTGGGTGAGGGTGGTAGTAGTGGTAGGCATCCTGCCCCCCTGGCTAAGGGTGGTGGTAGTGGTAGGCATCCTGCCCCCTGGGTGAGGGTGGTAGTAGTGGTAGGCATCCTGCCCCCTGGGTGAGGGTGGTAGTAGTGGTAGGCATCCTGCCCCCTGGGTGAGGGTGGTAGTAGTGGTAGGCATCCTGCCCCCCTGGCTAAGGGTGGTAGTAGTGGTAGGCATCCAGCCCCCCTGGGTGAGGGTGGTAGTAGTGGTAGGCATCCTGCCCCCTGGGTGAGGGTGGTAGTAGTGGTAGGCATCCTGCCCCCCTGGCTAAGGGTGGTAGTAGTGGTAGGCATCCTGCCCCCCTGGGTGAGGGTGGTAGTAGTGGTAGGCATCCTGCCCCCCTGGCTAAGGGTGGTAGTAGTGGTAGGCATCCTGCCCCCCCTGGCTAAGGGTGGTAGTAGTGGTAGGCATCTGGCACCCCCTGGGTAGAGGTGGTAGTAGTGACAGGCATCCAGCCCTCCATGGGTAGAGGTGGTAGTAGTGGTAGGCATCTGGCACCCCCTGGGTAGAGGTGGTAGTAGTGGTAGGCATCTGGCACCCCCTGGGTAGGGGTGGTAGTGGTGGTAGGCATCTGGCACCCCCTGGGTAAGGGTGGTAGTAGTGACAGGCATCCTGCCCCCCCTGGGTGAGGGTGGTAGTAGTGGTAGGCTTCCTGCCCCCCCTGGCTAAGGGTGGTAGTAGTGGTAGGCATCCTGCCCCCTGGGTGAGGTTGGTAGTAGTGGTAGGCATCCTGCCCCCTGGCTGAGGGTGGTAGTAGTGGTAGGCATCCTGCCCCCTGGCTAAGGGTGGTAGTAGTGGTAGGCATCTGGCACCCCTGGGTAAGGGTGGTAGTAGTGACAGGCATCCAGCCCCCATGGGTAGAGGTGGTAGTAGTGGTAGGCATCCTGCCCCCTGGCTAAGGGTGGTAGTAGTGGTAGGCATCCTGCCCCCTGGGTGAGGGTGGTAGTAGTGGTAGGCATCCTGCCCCCCTGGCTAAGGGTGGTGGTAGTGGTAGGCATCCTGCCCCCCTGGGTGAGGGTGGTAGTAGTGGTAGGCATCCTGCCCCCCCTGGGTGAGGGTGGTAGTAGTGGTAGGCATCCTGCCCCCCCTGGGTAGGGGTGGTGGTGCGCATTCAGGTCCCTGTGTGCATATGTGGCATTGGTGATGGGCATCCCGCCCCTATGGTGCTGCTGTTGCTGGTGTAAGTATATTCTGCATCCCTGTGTGTGTGTGTGATGTGTCGTGTACGTGTTGTATGTGTTTTGTGGTTGGTGTCTGGCTTACCTTCTGCGCCGTACGCGTCCGTGCCTGTTCCGGTAGTATATGTAGAATATTGGTATGATCGGGACGAAGGGATTCATGGTTGGTTCGTGTCGTTCGTCCTTCTCGTTGCTTCGCGTCGTCCTCGTCGCTTCGCCTCGTCGTCGTCGCTTCGCCTCGTCCTCGTCGCTGGCGTGTTCGTCTCGGAGCCGTGGATCGTGTTGTGGCGCGAATCGGAGCTTATGTGCGCCTCTCCCGGATGCTTTGACGTGCCGTGCGTAGCGACGGGTTCGGCGAGTACGGAAAGCGCATCATACTTGTCCGGCCGGACGGGGCTGCATTTTTCCTTCCGTGCGACTCGATTCGGCGTTTCCGGATTCGCCTCGGTCGGAGAACAGGACCTGGTTTGGGTGAGTACGGCTCGGCCGGATTCTTTGCTGTTGTGCGCATCGTACTTGCTCGTTCGGTGTGCTGTACGGATCGGTCGGGAAACAGGCTCTCGCATGGCTTTTTTCCCGACCGAATGGTATTGGGTGCGCCTCCGACCGAGATCGGAATCGGCCCCTAAGTCTCTCAGCCACAGCCTGCACAACAATTTGGTTAGCAAAGGATAGCTTGCCTTTTGATGCCCCTGTCATCACCCTGTCTCGAGGCTAAAACAGGTAGCTATAGAAAAAGAAAGTAAACAGTACTCTAATAACCATGTTTACTTTGTGGAGTTTCCACTCATTTCCATTAACCAGGCCCTTACACAGAAGATAAGAGGCTCTTCAGGAGCCAATGAAGGGATAAATAAATAACTATGTGATATTTCGGCAATAAAAAGAATAGTAGAATTCCTTCAGTTCCCCCTGCCATTTCTCTGACTTAACTTTCATGTGTTGTCTAACCCTTATTGTTAGAATGAAATTAGTGCTTTGCTCAATTAACAAGTGGCTATCCTCATTCGAAGATGGCAGCATTAAACCTGGCTTGTATTGACCAGACATAGTTAGTGCTATGCGTTTAATCAACTATAGGAGGGGACTACTGAAGAGAATACCCCTTTTACCAAAAAACTAATGAATGTAAAATTTATTTTTGTGGGAAATTTGATGTTTGTTGAATTCATTTTTCTTAGGTTTTTGGGAGCTGCAGCTGAAATGCATCAAAAACAAACTTCTTTGAAGCAAGGGCTATGCTTGCAAACATATCAAAACAAAAAATCAAAGCTATTGCAGCACAACCATTCAACCTAACTTATTTAGTTAACCAAAAACAATCTTGGTCATAGGTCAAAGTAATCACTTTATATAATTTTAGATCTCTTGAGTAACGAAGATGATAAGGAAACACCAGTCCGTTCAAAGGAATCCAATCAGATCATCAAATAGAGTTTTCTTGTATACTTTATTAAAGTCCCCCAAAAAATTCTTAAAATTCCCAGCACACGATTAGCCGACACGTGTTTCGTCCAATACACAGACTTTTTCAAGGCACGGTTTGGGAATATTGGCGAACTGTAATGTATACGCAATCCGTCACTGCAGTGCATCAGAAGTAAAAAGAACCAGGTTCCAAATAAGGATACTGCAACCTATATGATAGAACATTGATAGGAAGTCACAATGCTGGCGCTGGCCTTTCGCCACTCAGTAGAATCCCACAAAGCGCACAGCTGTACTGGGCCCCGATATGGCCCAACACTAAAATACCAATCCTTCATAGGTAGAAGGAGAAACAAACATCATATTGATGGTCACCGTAGCAATGATAGGCTTTACAGTCACCCAGTATTGTCGGTCCAGAGTAAAGGTCCTTTACTCTTTCGCCATTACCCACACGACCGTTTGCAGAGGAGACGTGTTGTATTTGGAGGGTCAACTTATCAGGGTTGTATCTCATAGTGTCCAGGTGATACTTAACCACTCTGGACCGACAAGACTGGGTGACTGTAAAGCCTATCATTGCTACGGTGACCATCAATATGATGTTTGTTTCTCCTTCTACCTATGAAGGATTGGTATTTTAGTGTTGGGCCATATAGGGGCCCAGTACAGCTGTGCGCTTTGTGGGATTCTACTGAGTGGCGAAAGGCCAGCGCCAGCATTGTGACTTCCTATCAATGTTCTATCATATAGGTTGCAGTATCCTTATTTGGAACCTGGTTCTTTTTACTTCTGATGCACTGCTGTGACGGATTGCGTATACATTACAGTTCGCCAATATTCCCAAACCGTGCCTTGAAAAAGTCTGTGTATCGGACAAAACACGTGTCGGCTAATCGTGTGCTGGGAATTTTAAGAATTTTTTTGGGGACTTTAATAAAGTATACAAGAAAACTCTATTTGATGATCTGATTGGATTCCTTTGAACGGACTGGTGTTTCCTTATCATCTTCGTTACTCAAGAGATCTAAAATTATATAAAGTGATTACTTTGACCTAAGACCAAGATTGTTTTTGGTTAACTAAATAAGTTAGGTTGAATGGTTGTGCTGCAATAGCTTTGATTTTTGTTTTGATATATGCATGTTATATTTGTAATGTGCAGGCGACACCTCCAGGTAGTAGGTGTTTGAAGCTGATATAGCACCCGGTTGCTAATATAGCAACACAGATACTTGTCACGCATAGTACTGATACTTTGAACACAGTTATAGTCTTTGGAGGTGCGGTTATTTCCCTGTTAGGGAACACTACTACCTGTTCTTTTCTTGAAGCTTGCAAACATATGTCAGTCACAGGGAGACATTTAGACATTGGCTGAGTGGGAATATAGTCATAAATTGGTTTCACTCATGTCCTTCAAAACTTCCACCACTCTGTTTACCCCGGCTTTAAACAGGCAAAGTCTCAGCTGGTTCTGCCAGCATAAACCGCTTTGAGAGTTTGGAGTCATAAAACAAAACAAACCTTGCAGGATGGGTGCACCTCTAAATAAGATGGATGTTCTCCCGCCTGGTGAGCACAGGCGATTGCCTCCCCTGATATGTCGGACCAGCGGACCACCTGCCATTCTCTAAATGAGGCTCATGGTTCTTTGCTGTCAATGTTTTCTTACTGCCAGATTTGTCAAACAAAATATTGTTACCTGTAGCTTATTTTCAATATTCTTTAAAACATGTTCTGTATGTAGGCTGATGAACTGACTTTAATCCATGAAAGAGGAAAATACATCAGAAGCAAGAAAATGCTCATCCATTGCAGCAAGAAATGTGCAAAGTACCAAAGGATGGGCCATATTATCAAGAACAGCGCAAACATTATCGCCGCTTTAGCGGCAGGAAACTGCTAAAGCGGCGATAAGGGGCTTGATAATATGCCCTATAGAATTCCAATAGAAGCCCAGGTTCTGGTGTCAAGGACATCAAACCTGGGCTTCTATTGGAATTCTATAGGGCATATTATCAAGCCCCTTATCGCCGCTTTAGCAGCAGTTTCCTGCCGCTAAAGCGGCGATAATGTTTGCGGCGTTCTTGATAATATGGCCCGTTGTCTTTTATTTTCCCCTTTCACATTCCTATACCTGGTATTCATGCTTTCTCATCTCATAGAATCCCATACAAGGCAATCCTGCCCTTGTTTCAGAAGTATATGTCTTGTATATGTAGGAAACAAATTGACACACAGTAGGGATGCTAAGTAGCTTACTTTTAATACCAGGTATTCCTTGTTAAGCAAACTGCTGCATTTTTGTTTTAGAATTGATGATGGGTATGGCTATTTCCAAACATTATTCTTCAATCTGTTGCAGAACTAGTTTGGCTAGCAAGTTCCTGTATAGAACACGGGAAACTAAATGCGTCAGTGACCAAAATGAACCTTGAGAATTAGAAATGAGGCCAAATATTTAAAATGGAATCCCAGTTTTGCTAAGTTATTAAATTATAGAACCAGTCAAATACAGGCTTATTACATGTTATGTATCCCCACGCACACAAGAAAAGGGTTTCTACAAGAACTTCAATTGGCAATTTTATTTTTAGTTGTATTTGCACCTTAGTCCATTTTTGCAGGACATTTGGTGGTGCTGGGGATAATGTTGAATTTAAAGCGTCAGAGATACACTGATAACCATGTGGCTTTACTAAACAGTTGCTATTCCCAGGGGTCTTGTGTGAAGATTTTTCTTTAATTTAAGTCACTAAGAGGACAGCTTACATTGCAATTCTTTCCGATTGGCTACTGCTAAAATATAATTTAAATTGAGTTGTATACATGTTTAATGTCTAAATACTCTTTAAGTGAACCCACAGGGCCCCATCTGAAATGTCTGTTGTGCTCATTGTCACACAACACATGCACTGAAATCACACTATTTAAGGAGCTGCTTCCTGACGCAATTAGTTAGTAAAGGTGGCAAGTAAGGACACAACAAGTTGAGAGTGTTTCTGGTATTCAAGCATACATTTGTGGTGTCCCAGTTCTTTGCCTGATGGCCGCCTCATCTCTGGTGAACTGAGGCACTCCGCTGTGCATAAGAGGGGACGTGCCAGGTGGGGGGGGGACGAGGCATGCAGATTTTCATGGACTGCACTAACGAAAGACATGCTTCTCTGCTGCTTAATGTTTGGATCTCCTGTTTCTCTAGCAATTGATTCATATGTCAGCAAAGTGTTTTGTGGGTTTTCAACCTCTTTTTCATTCTACAATGCTAAAGTAGTACATTGATCCTTTGATCAAATGAACTTGCCTGATTATTTGTTCAACTGACATGTTGCTTTGAAAACACCTCACTGGTAAGGAGGACAGTCAAGACCCACTTATTTTGCTTCATTTTTGGTCGCTTAATGACTAATCAGACCACTCCAGCTTCTGAATCCACACCTTGTCATCAACGAATAATGAGAATGTCAGGACTTCTAAATCTATATTTGCTATTGTTATATCCCGCATAGAGGCCCTAATGTAGACCGTTCGAACATTCCCTAAAAAGGACGTATTCATATTTAACCTAATATGGTCATATTCGTACTTGCCCTATTATGGTCATGGCCGCATATGCCCAATTATGGTCACAACTGTACATGTCTTATTATAGTATGATTCCTTATATAGGCATGATCTTTCACCTACATTGGTCCCAGCTAATACACAACGAGCTCTGAGGGCTGAACGTTATCTATCCTGTGGTTTTGAATACAGCAGGATTTTTCCAAACACAGGCCCACACTGTACTCATTAATTATGCATGGCTCTCTAAGAATACACCACTGGCATTATATGTATGTACAAAGTTCACCCCTGACGTCTTCCTCATGTCCAATACAAACCATACTGAGGACCGAGACTCTTTTGGGTATAAATACACCACATCTTGCCCTGGTAAGACAGAGGGAACCGAGACTTCCATGCTGACACACTGACCAGAGACGCTGAGGCTCCTGCATGCAGTCGCTCAAGCTGACAGTGGTCTGACACAACCCGGACGGGGTGTCCAACTCGAGACCAGGACAGTGTCCCACACTCTCTCTATTCAGGTATGGGGGTTCGACTAAATCCTAGGAGGATTCTTGGCTCTTAGCTTCTAAGACCTACACACATATGCTAGGTACACTCAGGTACATCTAGTTAGGCATCGTAGGAGTACACGCACTTGCATAATGCTTTTATATTCATGTATGTACTCATGATTATCGCAATATGGTAGAACTGTTCTATCCCTTTGCTTTTATCGTACTGCTGATAATATATCTCTGCTATTGTCTGCTGGTTACCGCAGCACATATATTTTACACTAGAATAACAGCTGTTCAATAAATACTTATTGAAACGCCCGACTGTTTATTCTGTGTAACTCTCTGAGACAAACCGAATAAGTGAGCACGAGTGACTGAGCAAAAGGTAGTACATTGTTTCCACGATTCTGAGGGATCTGGGTTGTCATGATCTAAGGTTGCCAGAAACTAATCTCTCCCCGATAAGAGGAGACACTAGTGGCACTGCGAGCTAGCTAATGCAAAACTAGGCTAACATATACGGTGGGGGTGCACGGAGTCAGTCTGCCACCAAGGCTGCAGTATATGTTATCCAAACGCGCAGGTCCTGCAGGGGTACTATAGGAGCTACACGACATGGCGCCGCCAACGTTGGTTTGGTACTTATTTAACAGTAGAATCTGAGTAGTTCAGTCGTGCTATTATCAGAGAACCTACTCACAAAACCCCAGAGACGTCTGGAGTGGGTGGGCACTAAATCCGCCGCAGCTGAGTAGTACGAGAATACTATTTATCGGCTGTTGGTTATTCAAGCTTGAAGGACATATAGTTCCTACAATTGTGCATTTACACCTTATCTTAAAAATTCTTTAACCTCCCTTCTTCCAATTAAAAATGGTGGAAGAAACAAAGGAAACAAGGAGAGTTACAACAAACCTCTTCGGTTTAGAAGAAGACCCTGAAGATGCAATACAAATTGCACCAAATTTCAGAAGGGCAGTCACCATAAAACTTCTAGAACATGGCTTAAGGGCCAAGGGTGGTACAGTAATTTTCGTGATTGAGGAACACAAATCTAATAAAACAGAGGTGTTCTATTCATGGGTTACATTCCCAGCAGCGAATGCAATTACAAATGTATTTCACTCCTACCTAGAAGGTGAAACACCAGCGGACTATACTCCTTTTGAGGAAGTAGAGGTTCCGCTCACTTACCAGGAGCATAATTACTGGTTTAAAGGCGCCCTACCCCATGTACATGGAAGAGCAAGATTAGGCCCGCTCGGAGGAGCAGGAGCCACATGGCCCATATTAGCGGCATACACACCGCATCCTGACATTAACACAATGACACAGCCAGACTTACTCGTACAACACAGAGATTTAATTAAAATCTACAGAAACCTCACACAATTTGTGATGAGGACTTTAACAGTTCAGCCTGCACCAGCTGCAGCACAAGACACTCCAGTCCAAGGTACAGTTAATAAAATAACTCCACAAACATTACACGCGATAATGGGCAAAATGCCAGCAAAACGCGAACAAATCCCATTCTGGATAGCTCAGAAAATAACTCAGCTTGAAGCAGTATTCCCGAATACTACAACCAGTGATAAACACAGAATTCTAACAATCTGCTTGCAAATGGGTCTGACACCACAAGTAGAGGACTGCACCTCTTGGGGTTCAGTCTTTGCTGCCATATATACCAGAACACATGGTATCCCGTCAATAGCAGTAGTACCTGAAGTATTGAAACAGATACAAAATGAGTACGGAGCAGAGCCTGCCCTTAACTTAGGGATGAAGTTGCTAAACAACTTTGAACAGGTCTCAGCCATAATACTAGCTAACATTAAGGGGGAAGCAGCTTCAGTGGCGATCCACCAACGCCTAAGGGAGTTCAGTCCAGTAGATCAACAACATGAACTACCCAAAATAATTGAAACTGCATATGCAGAATCAGGCAGAGACAGTCTAGGTGGGAAAGCATTAAAACCACAACTGATGGGCAGTCCTGAAAAGGACACTACAAAGCAGACACCTACTTCTTCTAAAAAGAAGTGGGAAAATAAAAAACAACATAAGTCTAAAGACACCAGATCTCAGTCCAGAGGTAGGTCTCCTCAACAGGAGCCCTCTGAAAGGAGGTATAACCTCAGGAATAGGAATAATATTAAAAAACCTGACAGGTATCAGGATACTGATACTCGTTCCTCTCATTCCTTTCAGGGTTCATCAAGAAACTCCGAGAGGGAAGGACGGTCAGAACACAGACAAGAGGAGCATACAAAGTCCAGAGACACGCAACGCGCTGTGGACTACGCACCTAAAAAAGAGGATAAACAAAAATCAAAACCTCAGTTCAAAAAGAAGAAGGTAGCAGGTCTCAAGATCAGACATGCCCAGAATTCTGAGGACACAGCTTCTGAACGGGGAGTGGGCTCTGACGATGCTAAACAGCGCGGCAGAAGTAACGATAGCTCGCCAGAACCTGAAGGAATTTCTGGTGACAGCGGAGTTGAGTGAGTATATCACGGTGGAAACACCTGATACTCGGGTAAGTGTCCCACATAAGTTACATGAGATAACACTCCGGATGGAGGGGGACAAGCCCAGAAAAGTTAGAGGTCTCTTTTGGAAAAATCTGTCATCTGGTTATGACATTCTATTAGCAGAACAAGACTGGCCGGCTGCATTCGTCATGGAGTGCCCTAGGGGAGAAACGATAATTTTTCCAGACTTTTCCGACCTCGTTCCCATTCACCTAAAACATGCATATGCGCAGGAGTGGGCGGTTGCCCTAGCTCCAGCATTGTATAAAAATCATGCTGGTTGGGATGAGGATTCAACCCACCACGTGATCCCGTTAAAAGTTTCCCCAAATGCCCAAAGGCAATACCCTATAAAGCAGGAAGCTAAAAAACAAGTCAGGGAGATTCTAGACCAACTAGAATACCAGGGGGTGATTGAAAATTGCACTTCACCTATGAACAATCCTTTGTTCCCCGTAGCCAAACCTGACAACACATATCATCTAGTTTTAGATTACAGACATTTAAACACTTGCACAAAGACATTTGCAGTTCAAAATGCACACAGTGCCGCATTAATGAATAACATTATGCAGAAAAAATACAAAACAACACTTGATATCACAAATGTATTTTTCTGCCAAAATATAGCGCCTGAAAGCAGGTATCTGAATGCATTCAGTGCGTTAGTGTCCCAACGGCAATTTTGCCGACTCCCCCAAGGGTATAAGAATAGCCCAGGGTTGTTTTCAGCAAGGGTAACAGAGTTACTCCAAAATTTGGATGAAGAAGCATTGTCCTATGTGGATGATATTTATCTGACGGACGATGACTTAAAGAGGCACTTGACCAGGGTGAGCACCATTATTATGGGATTCGCCTCTGAGGGCTATAAATTTAATTTAAAAAAATCAAAAATTGCCCACCTCAATGTCCTGTTTTTAGGATACAAGCTGTCAAGTGAGGGAAAAAGCCTGGCAGCTAACTTTTTAGAAAAGTGTGCGCTGCTCCAACCTCCAAAATCATTAAAGAATTTACAATCAATTCTGGGATTCCTAAATTTTGGTCGAACATACATTTTGGATTACGCAGAAAGAGTAAAACCTTTCTACGACTTAATAAAACCTGACTTTTCAGTCAAACAATGGACACAGGAACACACAAATATCCTGCGTTCCCTACAGGAAGACATGATAGCTTCTAAACATTTACAGACACGCGTAAACGCACAGAACGTAGTGATCCGAGTCATAGCAGGTCAATGCGGGTACACTTATTTAACTTTTAATGAAGGTGAAACAGTACCAATCGCATACAAATCACACCTGTACACAAACGCAGAGATGCGTTTCACTTCAACAGAAAAAATTCTGACAGCAGTGCAGACCGCTGTAGCAAGAGAAAGAGCTCTGGCTCAGGGTAAACGCATAATTGTCGTGACCCCAGTACCAGCTTTAGAAGCTGTTACAAAAGCTAGCATTCCAAATGCTAAAGCCTTACATCCAAGATGGATACAATGGGCTGATTCTCTTACTGCAACGGATGTTGAATACAGATTTGATCCAAGTTTAAAAACACAGGCATTCCTGCAATACGAACAAGAATACCCTCTACCAAATGAAATTTTGCATCTAGATCAGTATGAATACATTATTTACACTGACGGATCTGCTCAACCAGCCATAGGGAGTAAGCAAGCTTACAGCGCAGCGTGTACGATTGTTAAAGGTCGCATGCATGATGGAAAGTTCCATCCGAGTTGCACAAAAACGCAATCTCTAGGAGACTGCACGGCTCAGTTGGCAGAACTCAAAGCACTGATACTGGCACTTATAAATACGGATCACGAATTCCCCACACTAATTGTGTGTGATTCCTTTTACTGTGTACAGTCGTACAATGAATATCTACATCATTGGGAACAAAACGGGTTCAAAGATGCAAAAGGTGGCACAATTAAGCATAAAATGCTATGGGAACAGGTAGTGGAGTTGAGAAACGAACTACCAAGGGCTCACGTGATACATACACTGAGTCATCAGCGTGATGGCGTTCACGTTGAAGGGAATTCATTGGCTGATGAATCCGCAAAGGGGCTGTTCGCACAGCCGCCGTAGCTGCAGTTACTCGTTCAAAGACGAGGGTAGACGGCGAGATAATGGTAGCTGTCAATGCTTCACGCAAAGGCAGCACAGCAGTACCTAAAGAATTTCCACTCAAGTACTCCTACAAGTTAGATGCACAAAACATTCCATATGCTCAGATTCCTGGAGTGGGGGATAGAGTAATACCAAATATGGATCGTAGGCTAGGCTTAATTGTGGCAGCACACAAAGGGACGGTTCTGCACATAACGGACTTAGGGAGACTGTTGCTTTGTTGAAAGAACGCTACTGGTGGCCCGTGATGAGAAGGCTGATTAGAGACTATGTCTGGAATTGCGACATCTGCAAGCAGATGAATGGGTCCACCACAACACGTCCAGTACAGATACCATTGTTAGACAGCAGTAGGTTGTCCGTTCGTGTGCGTCCAGCTCAAGTTTCCTCAAGGTTTGGCCTCAGCGCTCGGCTGACTCTCAAACTGTTATAAAAGATTTGCGAGTCTTTATCGGCACATAAGCAGTTGGCACGTTACATTCTGACCGTGGTCCGGCATTTAGCTCTCGGGCTTACAAAGAGGCCATGGAAGGAATGGGCGCAGCATTGCGGTACTCCTCTATGTACCATCCCGAGGGAAATTCTGTTGTGGAGAGGAAAAACCGAGACTTAAAGCAATCTTTAACAGCTAGGTTATTAGGCAAGGGTGGTAGATGGGTCGATCCCCTTTATGGGGTACAGCGCGCGCTCAATAATCAGCCAAGAAGCTCTCTAGGAGGTGTCACTCCTTACGAGGTCCTATTTGGGACAAGAATGTGGGTACTTGATCTTGATTGTGAAGGCACAGTGGCGGATGAAAACCCATTTGATATACATGATCGTTTGGCTGATTTACAGGATCTAAATGAATCCAGGACACAACAAAGTAACGTGCTCCAGAAACAGGCCGCCACTGAGGAAGTCAAGGCAGTAACGGCAAGACCTATCTGGATCCCTAAAATCGGGGATCTAGTCAGAGAGAAGATTGCTGACAAAAAAGAATTTGGGCCATCTTACCGAAAGCCTGTACCGGTCCTTGCAATCCACGGCACAAAAACTGTACTTCTGCCGCCTCTTGCCGGAAAAAAGGAGAAAAGATTTGTCTCAATCGACTTAATCAAACCACACTATGTGGCCGATACTAAACAGTAGGCCTCGTGGACTCCACAGTAGCAGACGCCCTCCTCTCGCTACAATCCAAGAAGTCCAAACAGAAAGACTCATCACGTTTGAAGAGCCACCTGTACAAAATGAAGGACTAAGCAACAATGCTATGGAACTTGTTCCACTTCAACAAGAAATTCATCTTCAAAATGAAAATCAACTTAACAACTAAGTTGCAATCAGACCTAATGCAGACATCTACATCAATGTGCCTCGACAAGAGAACACAGCGATTTCAACAAATCCCGATGCAATTCCAACAATTGATCGAACTGCTTCTGGCTATTTCATGAACTTTGATACGTTTTCACTGGATCCAAGCGAGCCGGAAACGACGCCAGCCAAAAAATCACTCCAACAGAAACTCAATGACTTTTTGAACTTTTTTAGAAAGACTTACCAGGTGTCACCTTGGATAGAACTATGGTATATCACTGGGATTTTATTTTTCATTTTCTGGCTAGGTTTAATAATAACTTTTAGTATGCTTATTAATGGACGATACCTCCAACCAAGCTCTACAGCCCAAAGAGTCAATTTGATTATAAAACCACACCAGTCTTCACATCGTGAACCAAGAGACTTGTCTTCAGTGAACATCACAGCAGTTCCTATACCGGACGGTATAGTATGGGACAAGATTGATTACGATATATTAGGTCCGACTGAACTTTTAAAGCTAAAACATGTATTTAAAATTTCTTTAAGTGATTTCATTACCTCCAGTACATTTTCTGATGATTGGGACACTGAAACTGTACATGCTATGATGTCTGATTTAGAAAAAACTGCTGCATTTCCGAACAATGAAATGTTAGAAGGTACTTCAGACTATGATACATTGTACTGTTACCAACAATATGGTCATCACTTCTTACACAAGACTATAACACCTAGAAATGTATTTGAGTACCACCAGTGGGAACACTGCCCAACACCACCGAAAGGTAGTTCACAAGCATTTGCACAGAAATTTACATACTTCTCAGGGTTTAACACATCCGACCCGAAGTCATTTTATTATAAAGTGGCGAAAATTTCAGCTCAGAAAATTATGTTAACAAACACCAAACACATTTACTCTGCATCCTTTCTGAACCAGTTGTCTAAACAGGGTTTCGATCTATGGAAGGACACAATAGATTCCAAATCGATCTGGGGTTCTAGGGACTGGCAAGTCCAGGGAATAGAAGCACTTTTTAGAGCATGCATCATTCCGCAGCAGATTTTATTTCTGAATGAGACTGTGCAACAAACAACCTGTCTTGGATTAGCCAAAGGCAAGGAAATGAACACACCGGGGTTTCCAACACCATCGCAGATGGGTGGGGCGCAGAATTCAACTACACAAGGGATAGGATTAGATGACATTTTCCAGTACAACAGATCAGATCCTGATTGGACAGAATGGATGGTTTGGCCCATTGACACAAACAAATGTCAACAGAGATTTATGAATACAACCGAAGGGTTTAGTATCCATAGGCCAGATCCACGCTATGTACAAAGACAACACCCAGGGGTAGTGACATCTTATAGTGTTGGGAAGTTGTGCCTTGATTGGCTAGAGACCTCAACACTCACAGAAGTAAAGCACCACTTGACCTTACTCACACCTGACATGGATCTTAGAGATTTTCTACTAGGACCCAGGAAACAACGTCAGAAACGTTTCATATATGCAGGCCTTTATGCCTACTATAATGAAAACTGGAAAATATCCCAACAAGAGGCCGCAGAGAGGATACGGGAAATAGACCGTATTAACTTAGAAAAGGCATTAGCTGTGGTGGATAATGGGTTAACAACTTTGACCTCCAGGATTTACTCCTTAGGCAACATTGTGCCCTCGGCAATCGACATATTAGAACAAGATCTGGCCTTGTTACAACACGGGCAATCTCAGCTACGTTCTCTTATGATGTTAAGCTGGACGCTGCAATCTTGCGTGCAGGCTATGTGCCATGGCGTTTTATAAACACCACGTCTCTGTTCTCAGAATACAATCTAACTGATAAACAGACAGAAATGGCACAAAGGGGAGCCAAATATACAATGCTGCATATTGAGAAACTGGAAAGGCTACCTTTCACTGTAGCCGAGTCACCATCAACAGAATGGCTAATTCATGGCCAAATCACTCTGCTGGTCACTACGTTTCAGTTTCAATATTGAATTGAGCAAAGACAGGCAGGCAAATATGTGAATATGGGTAAGGGATACATCAAGGAAACTTGGGAGTTACCATATAGATACCGATGCCGGAATGGGGATCAAGAAGTGTATCTGAGTGGTACAAACTGCAAGAACGCTTTGAGCGGTTCTCTCATGTGTCAGGATATTTCTCTACACGGAGCCTGCAGTGATTCAGTGGCGAACTTATCTTGTCACATGTCAGGGACCCCAGCGGCCATGATCACGCTGGTTTTCCAGCTGCTCTCGAATGGGAGTTACTTAATGCTAAATGATCAAGGTTGTTGTGGGATGCTTCCGGGCGTCGCATATCTAGTAACTTTTAACTCCAGGGTTACTAGCTGTATGCAAGTATTGTTTCCGCCACTGAGCACAGTCGGGGAGGTGCCGCTATGGCCTTCGCTGAATGTTTCTTTTATACAGTTTGATACTCTGAGCAGATTGAAAGCCATGCTTTTACATCGCCCAGTGCCCTTAACCTCCGCTCGAGAAACCTATGAACTTCAAGTTGCAAGGACCTCGACCGAGATACAGGCGCTCATACGTACAAACTGCCCCATTAATTTCGCAGAAATGGTGGGACGTATCTTCAATATGTCTGATACGAGCGGAATTGTACACCTATTTAAGACCATAGGGTCCGGACTGTTAAGCACCTTTCAGACAGTCCTCGGAGTAATCCCAAATTTTATACACTCCGTATTGGGAAGCGTATTTGGAGGATTCCCGCTCATCCTGTCCTAATCGCAGGAATCCTGATTGTAATATTGCTGCTACGCAATGGACGGCCCACTTCCCGAGGGAATGGTGAACACGCTCCTGGAGCGGAAATACCGTGAACGCATGGTACAACTTCTGGGCATTTCTTGCCAGCGAGAACTCAATGCCTCCTGGTTTCTATCTTTTAGACCAGTCTGGGTAGACTGCATCTTACCTGTTCTTCGATGCCTGTTCTGCGGAGAAGAATGCACGTTGGATCTTTGTCTGACATTTCCATCAGATGCGCCTCCGGACACGGATGCAATGCTGGACCCCATAAAGGCCCACGCTCTGCGTTGTCCTCAGCGGCTTCCGATTCTGATGAATGCATTCCTGGAGAATCCACAGGTGCCGTTCGCTCCTGCTGGGTTAGGTGATTCTTCCACAGGCACCCAGGTTACAACTGCCGCACAAGCTGCCGCAGCACCGACTGTTGGCAGTACTACATTCCATCTATGTGCGATTGACGTTCTCTGTGAGGCATTGGATTTGTGATCTACAGCAGCTGACACGATAATATTGAGCTTCCCAGCCAGGACGCGTAATCTTGAATTGGCTCATCGTGTCCTGGGAAAGAATTCGGCTTCTTCACTCGTTTCAAAATAAACGATCTAAATTTGGAACATTTTCTTACATTGACACTTTCGCTTGAGAAAAGCATGGCCTTCTCCTGCTTATGGTAATACAACTTCTATAGAGAAACGATATTGACTTTTTAAGTGGCAACTAGAAAAAGCTGAATTTAAAAAAAAAAATGTTTAAGCACCTAAAAAAATTTTACGATTTTTTAGAATCATGTTTTTACTTGCTTTTAAAAATGTTTTTAAATTGTCCAGAATTTAAGTATGGTCATTTTTATCCAGTTCGGAAGAGGAGTGGGTGTTATATCCCGCATAGAGGCCCTAATGTAGACCCGTTCGTACTTGCCCTAAAATGGACGTATTCATATTTACCCTAATATGGTCATATTCGTACTTGCCCTATTATGGTCATGGCCGCATATGCCCAATTATGGTCACAACTGTACGTCTTATTATAGTATGATTCCTTATATAGGCATGATCTTTCACCTACATTGGTACCAGCTAGTACACAACGAGCTCTGAGGGCTGAACGTTATCTATCCTGTGGTTTTGAATACAGCAGGGTTTTTCCAAACACAGGCCCACACTGTACTCATTAATTATGCATGGCTCTCTAAGAATACACCACTGGCATAATATGTATGTACAAAGTTCACCCCTGACGTCTTCCTCATGTCCAATACAAACCATACTGAGGACCGAGACTCTTTAGGGTATAAATACACCACATCTTGCCCTGGTAAGACAGAGGGAACCGAGACTTCCATGCTGACACACTGACCAGAGACGCTGAGGCTCCTGCATGCAGTCGCTCAAGCTGACAGTGGTCTGACACAACCCGGACGGGGTGTCCAACTCGAGACCAGGACGGTGTCCCACACTCTCTCTATTCAGGTATGGGGGTTCGACTAAATCCTAGGAGGATTCTTGGCTCTTAGCTTCTAAGACCTACACACATATGCTAGGTACACTCAGGTACATCTAGTTAGGCATCATAGGAGTACGCGCACTTGCATAATGCTTTTATATTCATGTATGTACTCATGATTATCGCAATATGGTAGAACTGTTCTATCCCTTTGCTTTTATCGTACTGCTGATAATATATCTCTGCTATTGTCTGCTGGTTACCGCAGCACATATATTTTACACTAGAATAACAGCTGTTCAATAAATACTTATTGAAACGCCCAACTGTTTATTCTGTGTAACTCTCTGAGACAAACTGAATAAGTGAGCACGAGTGACTGAGCGAAAGGTAGTACATTGTTTCCACGATTCTGAGGGATCTGTGTTGTCATGATCTAAGGTTGCCAGAAACTAATCTCTCCCCGACAAGAGGAGACACTAGTGGCACTGCGAGCTAGCTAATGCAAAACTAGGCTAACATATACAGTGGGGGTGCACGGAGTCAGTCGGCCACCAAGGCCGCAGTATATGTTATCCAAACGCGCAGGTCCTGCAGGGGTACTATAGGAGCTACACGACATGGCGCCGCCAACGTTGGTTTGGTACTTATTTAACAGTAGAATCTGAGTAGTTCAGTCGTGCTATTATCAGAGAACCTACTCACAAAACCCCAGAGACGTCTGCAGTGGGTGGGCACTAAATCCGCCGCAGCTGAGTAGTACGAGAATACTATTTATCGGCTGTTGGTTATTCAAGCTTGAAGGACATATAGTTCCTACAATTGTGCATTTACACCTTATCTTAAAAATTCTTTAACCTCCCTTCTTCCAATTAAAAATGGTGGAAGAAACAGACGAAACAAGGAGAGTTACAACAAACCTCTTCGGTTTAGAAGAAGACCCTGAAGATGCAATACAAATTGCACCAAATTTCAGAAGGGCAGTCACCATAAAACTTCTAGAACATGGCTTAAGAGCCAAGGGTGGTACAGTAATTTTCGTGATTGAGGCACACGAATCTAATAAAACAGAGGTGTTCTATTTATGGGTTACATTCCCAGCAGCGAATGCAATTACAAATCTATTTCACTACTACCTAGAAGGTGAAACACCAGCGGACTATACTCCTTTTGAGGAAGTAGAGGTTCCGCTCACTTACCAGGAGCATAATTACTGGTTTAAAGGCGCCCTACCCCATGTACATAGAAGAGCAAGATTAGGCCCGCTCGGAGGAGCAGGAGCCACATGGCCCATATTAGCGGCATACACACCGCATCCTGACATTAACACAATGACACAGCCAGACTTACTCGTACAACACAGAGATTTAATTAAAATCTACAGAAACCTCACACAATTTGTGATGAGGACTTTAACAGTTCAGCCTGCACCAGCTGCAGCACAAGACACTCCAGTCCAAGGTACAGTTAATAAAATAACTCCACAAACATTACACGCGATAATGGGCAAAATGCCAGCAAAACGCGAACCAATCCCATTCTGGATAGCTCAGAAAATAACTCAGCTTGAAGCAGTATTCCCGAATACTACAACCAGTGATAAACACAGAATTCTAACAATCTGCTTGCCCATGGGTCTGACACCACAAGTAGAGGACTGCACCTCTTGGGGTTCAGTCTTTGCTGCCATATATACCAGAACACATTGTATCCCGTCAATAGCAGTAGTACCTGAAGTATTGAAACAGATACAAAATGAGTACGGAGCAGAGCCTGCCCTTAACTTAGGGATGAAGTTGCTAAACAACTTTGAACAGGTCTCAGCCATAATACTAGCTAACATTAAGGGGGAAGCAGCTTCAGTGGTGATCCGCCAACGCCTAAGGGAGTTCAGTCCAGTAGATCAACAACATGAACTACCCAAAATAATTGAAACTGCATATGCAGAATTAGGCAGAGACAGTCTAGGTGGGAAAGCATTAAAACCACAACTGATGGGCAGTCCTGAAAAGGAAACTACAAAGCAGACACCTACTTCTTCTAAAAAGAAGTGGGAAAATAAAAAACAACAAAAGTCTAAAGACACCAGATCTCAGTCCAGAGGTAGGTCTCCTCAACAGGAGCCCTCTGAAAGGAGGTATAACCTCAGGAATAGGGATAATATTAAAAAACCTGACGGGTATCAGGATACTGATACTCGTTCCTGTCGTTCCTTTCAGGGTTCATCAAGAAACTCCGAGAGGGAAGGACGGTCAGAACACAGACAAGAGGAGCATACAAAGTCCAGAGACACGCAACACGCTGCGGACTACGCACCTAAAAAAGAGGATAAACAAAAATCAAAACCTCAGTTCAAAAGAAGAAGGTAGCAGGTCTCAAGATCAGACATGCCCAGAATTCTGAGGACACAGCTTCTGAACGGGGAGTGGGCTCTGACGATGCTAGACAGCGCGGCAGAAGTAACAATAGCTTGCCAGAACCTGAAGGAATTTCTGGTGACAGCGGAGTTGAGTGAGTATATCACAGTGGAAACACCTGATACTCGGGTAAGTGTCCCACATAAGTTACATGAGATAACACTCCGGATGGAGGGGTACAAGCCCAGAAAAGTTAAAGGTCTCTTTTGGAAAAATCTGTCATCTGCTTATGACATTCTATTAGCAGAACAAGACTGGCCGGCTGCATTCGTCATGGAGTGCCCTAGGGGAGAAACGATAATTTTTCCAGCCTTTTCCGACCTCGTTCCCATTCACCTAAAACATGCATATGCGCAGGAGTGGGCGGTTGCCCTAGCTCCAGCATTGTATAAAAATCATGCTGGTTGGGATGAGGATTCAACCCACCACGTGATCCCGTTAAAAGTTTCCCCAAATGCCCAAAGGCAATACCCTATAAAGCAGGAAGCTAAAAAACAAGTCAGGGAGATTCTAGACCAACTAGAATACCACGGGGTGATTGAAAATTGCACTTCACCTATGAACAATCCTTTGTTCCCCGTAGCCAAACCTGACAACACATATCGTCTAGTTTTAGATTACAGACATTTAAACACTTGCACAAAGACATTTGCAGTTCAAAATGCACACAGTGCCGCATTAATGAATAACATTGTGCGGAAAAAATACAAAACAACACTTGATATCTCAAATGGATTTTTCTGCCAAAATATAGCGCCTGAAAGCAGGTATCTGAACGCATTCAGTGCGTTAGGGTCCCAACGGCAATTTTGCAGACTCCCCCAAGGGTATAAGAATAGCCCAGGGTTGTTTTCAGCAAGGGTAACAGAGTTACTCCAAAATTTGGATGAAGAAGCATTGTCCTATGTGGATGATATTTATCTGACGGACGATGACTTAAAGAGGCACTTGACCAGGGTGAGCACCATTATTATGGGATTCGCCTCTGAGGGCTATAAATTTAATTTCAAAAAATCAAAAATTGCCCACCTCAATGTCCTGTTTTTAGGATACGAGCTGTCAAGTGAGGGAAAAAGCCTGGCAGCTAACTTTTTAGAAAAGTGTGCGCTGCTCCAACCTCCAAAATCATTAAAGAATTTACAATCAATTCTGGGATTCCTAAATTTTGGTCGAACATACATTTGGATTACTCAGAAAGAGTAAAACCTTTCTACGACTTAATAAAACCTGACTTTTCAGTAAAACAATGGACACAGGAACACACAAATATCCTGCGTTCCCTACAGGAAGATATGATAGCTTCTAAACATTTACAGACACGCGTAAACGCACAGGTCAATGTGGGTACACTTATTTAACTTTTAATGAAGGTGAAACAGTACCAATCGCATACAAATCACACCTGTACACAAACGCAGAGATGCGTTTCACTTCAACAGAAAAAATTCTGACAGCAGTGCAGACCGCTGTAGCAAGAGAAAGAGCTCTGGCTCAGGGTAAACGCATAATTGTCGTGACCCCAGTACCAGCTTTAGAAGCTGTTACAAAAGCTAGCATTCCAAATGCTAAAGCCTTACATCCAAGATGG
Source organism: Calotriton arnoldi (assembly GCA_963921515.1). Classification (NCBI taxonomy): domain Eukaryota; kingdom Metazoa; phylum Chordata; class Amphibia; order Caudata; family Salamandridae; genus Calotriton; species Calotriton arnoldi. The sequence continues at coordinate 166,499 of CAWUFW010019144.1, read as the reverse complement.
ATACAATGGGCTAATTCTCTTACTGCAACGGATGTTGAATACAGATTTGATCCAAGTTTAAAAACACAGGCATTCCTGCAATACGAACAAGAATACCCTCTACCAAATGAAATTTTGCATCTAGATCAGTATGAATACATTATTTACACTGACGGATCTGCTCAACCAGCCATAGGGAGTAAGCAAGCTTACAGCGCAGCGTGTGCGATTGTTAAAGGTCGCATGCATGATGGAAAGTTCCATCCGAGTTGCACAAAAACGCAATCTCTAGGAGACTGCACGACTCAGTTGGCAGAACTCAAAGCACTGATACTGGCACTTATAAATAAGGATCACGAATTCCCCACACTAATTGTGTGTGATTCCTTTTACTGTGTACAGTCGTACAATGAATATCTACATCATTGGGAACAAAACGGGTTCAAGGATGCAAAAGGTGGTACAATTAAGCATAAAATGCTATGGGAACAGTGGAGTTGAGAAACGAACTACCAAGTCATCAGAGTGATGGCGTTCACGTTGAAGGGAATTCATTGGCTGATGAAGCCGCAAAGGGGGCTGTTCACACAGCCGCCGTAGCTGCAGTTACTCGTTCAAAGACGAGGGTAGACGGCGAGATAATGGTAGCTGTCAATGCTTCACGCAAAGGCAGCACAGCAGTACCTAAAAAATTTCCACTCAAGTACTCCTACAAGTTAGATGCACAAAACATTCCATATGCTCAGATTCCTGGAGTGGGGGATAGAGTAATACCAAATATGGATCGTAGGCTAGGCTTAATTGTGGCAGCACACAAAGGGACGGGTTCTGTACATAACGGACTTAGGGAGACTGTTGCTTTGTTGAAAGAACGCTACTGGTTTCCCGTGATGAGAAGGCTGATTAGAGACTATGTCTGGAACTGCGACATCTGCAAGCAGATGAATGGGTCCACCACAACACGTCCAGTACAGATACCATTGTTAGACAGCATTAGGTTGTCCGTTCGTGCGCGTCCAGCTCAAGTTTCCTCAAGGTTTGGCCTCAGCGCTCGGCTGACGCTCAAACTGTTATAAAAGATTTGCGAGTCTTTATGGGCACATACGCAGTTGGCACCTTACATTCTGACCGTGGTCCGGCGTTTAGCTCTCGGGCTTACAAAGAGGCCATGGAAGGAATGGGCGCAGCATTGCGGTTCTCCTCTCTGTACCATCCCGAGGGAAATTCTGCTGTGGAGAGGAAAAACCGAGACTTAAAGCAATCTTTAACAGCTAGGGTATTAGGCAAGGGCGGTAGATGGGTCGATCCCCTTTATGAGGTACAGCGCACGCTCAATAATCAGCCAAGAAGCTCTCTAGGAGGTGTCACTCCTTACGAGGTCCTATTTGGGACAAGAATGTGGGTACCTGATCTTGATTGTGAAGGCACAGTGGCGGATGAAAAACCATTTGATATCCATGATTGTTTGGCTGTTGTACAGGATCTAAATGAATCCAGGACACAACAAAGTAACGTGCTCCAGAAACAGGCCGCCACTGAGGAAGTCAAGGCAGTAACGGCAAGATCTATCTGGATCCCAAAAATCGGGGATCTAGTCAGAGAGAAGATTGCTGACAAGAAAGAATTTGGGCCATCTTACCGAAAGCCTGTACCGGTCCTTGCAATCCACGGCACAAAAACTGTACTTCTGCCGCCTCTTGCCGGAAAAAAGGAGAAAAGATTTGTCTCAATCGACTTAATCAAACCACACTATGTGGCCGATACTAAACAGTAGGCCTCGTGGACTCCACAGTAGCAGACGCCCTCCTCTCGCTACAATCCAAGAAGTCCAAACAGAAAGACTCATCACGTTTGAAGAGCCACCTGTACGAAATGAAGGACTAAGCAACAATGCTATGGAACTTGTTCCACTTCAACAAGAAATTCATCTTCAAAATGAAAATCAACTTAACAACCAAGTTGCAATCAGACCTAATACAGACATCTACATCAATGTGCCTCGACAAGAGAACACAGCGATTTCAACAAATCCCGATGCAATTCCAACAATTGATCGAACTGCTTCTGGCTAATTCATGAATTTTGATACGTTTTCACTGGATCCAAGCGAGCCGGAAACGACGCCAGCCAAAAAATCACTCCAACAGAAACTCAATGACTTTTTGAATTTTTTTAGAAAGACTTACCAGGTGTCCCCTTGGATAGAACTATGGTATATCACTGGGATTTTATTTTTCATTTTCTGGTTAGGTTTAATAATAACTTTTAGTATGCTTATTAATGGACGATACCTCCAACCAAGCTCTACAGCCCAAAGAGTTAATTTTTGATTTTAAAACCACACCAGTCTTCACATTGTGAACCAAGAGACTTGTCTTCAGTGAACATCACAGCAGTTCCTATACCGGACGGTATAGTATGGGACAAGATTGATTACGATATATTAGGTCCGACTGAACTTTTAAAGCTAAAACATGTATTTAAAATTTCTTTAAGTGATTTCATTACCTCCAGTACATTTTCTGATGATTGGGACACTGAAACTGTAAATGCTATGATGTCTGATTTAGAAAAAACTGCTGCATTTCCGAACAATGAAATGTTAGAAGGTACTTCAGACTATGATAAACTGTACTGTTACCAACAATATGGTCATCATTTCTTACACAAGACTATAACACCTAGAAATGTATTTGAGTACCACCAGTGGGAACACTGCCCAACACCACCGAAAGGTAGTTCACAAGCATTTGCACAGAAATTTACATACTTCTCAGGGTTTAACACATTCGACCCGAAGTCATTTTATTATAAAGTGGCGAAAATTATGTTAACAAACACCAAACACATTTACTCTGCATCCTTTCTGAACCAGTTGTCTAAACAGGGTTTCGATCTATGGAAGGACACAATAGATTCCAAATCGATCTGGGGTTCTAGGGACTGGCAAGTCCAGGGAATAGAAGCACTTTTTAGAGCATGCATCATTCCGCAGGAGATTTTATTTCTGAATGAGACTGTGCAACAAACAACCTGTCTTGGATTAGCCAAAGGCAAGGAAATGAACACACCAGGGTTTCCAACACCATCGCAGATGGGTGGGGTGCAGAATTCAACTACACAAGGGATAGGATTAGATGACATTTTCCAGTACAACAGATCAGATCCTGATTGGACAGAATGGCTGGTTTGGCCCATTGACACAAACAAATGTCAACAAAGATTTATGAATACAACCGAAGGGTTTAGTATCCATAGGCCAGATCCACGCTATGTACAAAGACAACACCCAGGGGTAGTGACATCTTATAGTGTTGGGAAGTTGTGCCTTGATTGGCTAGAGACCTCAACACTCACAGAAGTAAAGCACCACTTGACCTTACTCACACCTGACATGGATCTTAGAGATTTTCTACTAGGACCCAGGAAACAACGTCAGAAACGTTTCATATATGCAGGCCTTTATGCCTACTATAATGAAAACTGGAAAATATCACAACAAGAGGCCGCAGAGAAGATACGGGAAATAGACCGTATTAACTTAGAAAAGGCATTAGCTGTGGTGGATAATGGGTTAACAACTTTGACCTCCAGGATTTACTCCTTAGGCAACATTGTGTCCTCGGCAATCAACATATTAGAACAAGATCTGGCCTTGTTACAACACGGGCAATCTCAGCTACGTTCTCTTATGATGTTAAGCTGGACGCTGCAATCTTTGCGTGCAGGCTATGTGCCATGGCGTTTTATAAACACCACGTCTCTGTTCTCAGAATACAATCTAACTGATAAACAGACAGAAATGGCACAAAGGGGAGCCAAATATACAATGCTGCGTATTGAGAAACTGGAAAGGCTACCTTTCACTGTAGCCGAGTCACCATCAACAGAATGGCTAATTCATGGCCAAATCACTCTGCCGGTCACTACGTTTCAGTTTCAATATTGCCTTGAGCAAAGACAGGCAGGCAAATATGTGAAAATGGGTAAGGGATACATCAAGGAAACTTGGGAGTTACCATATAGATACCGATGCCGGAATGGGAATCAAGAAGTGTATCTGAGTGGTACAAACTGCAAGAATGCTTTGAGCGGTTCTCTCATGTGTCAGGATATTTCTCTACACGGAGCCTGCAGTGGTTCAGTGGCGAACTTATCTTGTTACATGTCAGGGACCCCAGCGGCCATGATCACGCCGGTTTTCCAGCTGCTCTCGAATGGGAGTTACTTAATGCTAAATGATCAAGGTTGTTGTGGGATGCTTCCGGGCGTCGCATATCTAGTAACTGTTAACTCCAGGGTTACTAGCTGTGTGCAAGTATTGTTTCCGTCACTGAGCACAGTCGGGGAGGCGCCGCTATGGCCTTCGCTGAATGTTTCTTTTATACAGTTTGATACTCTGAGCAGATTGAAAGCCATGCTTTTACAGCGCCCAGTGCCCTTAACCTCCGCTCGAGAAACCTATGAACTTCAAGTTGCAAGGACCTCGACCGAGATACAGGCGCCCATCCGTACAAACTGCCCCATTCATTTCGCAGAAATGGTGGGACGTATCTTCAATATGTCTGATACGAGCGGAATTGTACACCTATTTAAGACCATAGGGTCCGGACTGTTAAGCACCTTTTAGACAGTCCTCGGAGTAATCCCAAATTTTATACACTCCGTATTGGGAAGAGTATTTGGAGGATTCCCGCTCATCCTGTTCCTAATCGCAGGAATCCTGATTGTAATATTGCTGCTAAGCAATGGACGGCCCACTTCCCGAGGGAATGGTGAACACGTTCCTGGAGCGGAAATACCGTGAACGCATGGTACAACTTCTGGGCATTTCTTGCCAGCGAGAACTCAATGCCTCCTGGTTTCTATCTTTTAGACCAGTCTGGGTAGACTGCATCTTACCTGTTCTTCGATGCCTGTTCTGCAGAGAAGAATGCACGTTGGATCTTTGTCTGACATTTCCATCAGATGCGCCTCCGGACACGGATGCAATGCTGGACCCCATAAAGGCCCACGCTCTGCGTTGTCCTCAGCGGCTTCCGATTCTGATGAATGCATTCCTGGAGAATATACAGGTGCCGTTCGCTCCTGCTGGGTTAGGTGATTCTTCCACAGGCACCCAGGTTACAACTGCCGCACAAGCTGCCGCAGCACCGGCTGTTGGCAGTACTACATTCCATCTATGTGCGATTGACGTTCTCTGTGAGGCATTGGATTTGTGATCTACAGCAGCTGACACGATAATATTGAGCTTCCCAGCCAGGACGCGTAATCTTGAATTGGCTCATCGTGTCCTGGGAAAGAATTCGGCTTCTTCACTCGTTTCAAAATAAACGATCTAAATTTGGAACATTTTCTTACATTGACACTTTCGCTTGAGAAAAGCATGGCCTTCTCCTGCTCATGGTAATACAACTTCTATAGAGAAACGATATTGACTTTTTAAGTGGCAACTAGAAAAAGCTGAATTTAAACATTTTTTATTTTTTTAAGCACCTACATTTTTTAACGATTTTATAGAATCATGTTTTTACTTGCTTTTAAAAATGTTTTTAAATTGTCCAGATTTTAAGTATGGTCATTTTTATCCAGTTCGGAAGAGGAGTGGGTGTTATATCCCGCATAGAGGCCCTAATGTAGACCCGTTTGTACATGCCCTAAAATGGACGTATTCATATTTACCCTAATATGGTCATATTCGTACTTGCCCTATTATGGTCATGGCCACATATGCCCAATTATGGTCACAACTGTACATGTCTTATTATAGTATGATTCCTTATATAGGCATGATCTTTCACCTACATTGGTCCCAGCTAGTACACAACGAGCTCTGAGGGCTGAACGTTATCTATCCTGTGGTTTTGAATACAGCAGGGTTTTTCCAAACACAGGCCCACACTGTACTCATTAATTATGCATGGCTCTCTAAGAATACACCACTGGCATAATATGTATGTACAAAGTTCACCCCTGACGTCTTCCTCATGTCCAATACAAACCATACTGAGGACCGAGACTCTTTAGGGTATAAATACACCACATCTTGCCCCGGTAAGACAGAGGGACCAGAGACTTCCATGCTGACACACTGACCAGAGACGCTGAGGCTCCTGCATGCAGTCGCTCAAGCTGACAGTGGTATGACACAACCCGGACGGGGTGTCCAACTCGAGACCAGGACGGTGTCCCACACTCTCTCTATTCAGGTATGGGGGCTCGACTAAATCCTAGGAGGATTCTTGGCTCTTAGCTTCTAAGACCTACACACATATGCTAGGTACACTCAGGTACATCTAGTTAGGCATCGTAGGAGTACGCGCACTTGCATAATGCTTTTATATTCATGTATGTACTCATGATTATCGCAATATGGTAGAACTGTTCTATCCCTTTGCTTTTATCGTACTGCTGATAATATATCTCTGCTATTGTCTGCTGGTTACCGCAGCACATATATTTTACACTAGAATAACAACTGTTCAATAAATACTTATTGAAACGCCCGACTGTTTATTCTGTGTAACTCTCTGAGACAAACCAAATAAGTGAGCACAAGTGACTGAGCGAAAGGTAGTACATTGTTTCCACGATTCTGAGGGATCAGGGTTGTCATGCTAAGATTGCCAGAAACAAATCTCTCCCCGATAAGAGGAGACACTAGTGGCACTGCGAGCTAGCTAATGCAAAACTAGGCTAACATATACGGTGGGGGTGCACGGAGTCAGTCTGCCACCAAGCCCGCAGTATATGTTATCCAAACGCGCAGGTCCTGCAGGGGTACTATAGGAGCTACACAACACTATTTACGTTAGTGTCTGTGAGTGTTTCCCCGAAAGCCACTGACTTTATATCTCTAGATGCCCTATATCTTTCCTTCTGCTTGACGAAAAAAAACTGGACCCTAGATGGTGCAGGTGGATTGAAGACTGGGAGTGCTGGGCATTGAAAATGAGAAATCAGAATATGCACTGGGTTGGCTCTGATAATAGAGATGTAATTTTCCAGTTTGAAGAAAATGAGAGGGCTTCATATGACAATCTGAAACACAATAGGATGTTATACTTTCTCTTTTAGAAAGTTGTAAGAAATTGAAGTATTAGTTGAGGGGAGTAGCTATACACCTCAAATAATAATCACAATCCTTGTCAGGATGAATCCTCAAAGTCACTAAATAAACCCAAGCACAATGCCCTGTTAGCTATGGACATAGCAGACAGGCTTAAGTTAGGACAATGTGTAAATTTTTATGTAGTACTAAAACAGTTATAAAGTTGAAATGTAAAACACTGAAAATGCCAAACCAAATTAGAAAAAAAGATAAAAAATGTAAAACCAAATGGCACCAAAATGAAAAAATCCTGGATTTAAAATGCTGGATTTAAAAAGCTGGATGTATGATATTTTAAACTTTTAAGTAGGAATATTGTCAAGAGGTATAGAGTGCCAATGATAGTCAATGGTTGCAGTTGACTGGAACCTCAGCTCAGTTTGACGCTGACTGCGATGGTCGGATACATCACTCAGGTTCATCCTGGTCAAAGATTTCCTTCTGGCTTTAGTCCTTTAAGCCCCAATCCAGCACAGGTGTACATTTCTAAAGCTCGCAGTACCTCAGGAGAGGCACTTAGAAACTTACAGGGTGTCAGGCAGAGGCCAAACAGCAGCATCCAGTCATGCTCCAGTTGCGACTGGTCAGCTGGTTAGTTGCAGGGAAATGCCTCTTGTAGCTTGTTGTGTCCCTGTAGCTTTAAGAAGAGATTAACCCTGTGACCCTTGGAATCCCCTGCATTGTCTTGGATTCAAGAGAGGGCAGGTCAAGTCCTTAAGGGCACTTCACAGGTCACAGACTGCAGGTTCAGGACTCTTCTGATCTACCAGGTCGAGGAGTGTTCTGAAATGGTTGCCTGGAGATGCCACATTTATGCCTGGCATGATCTAGTGGTTGGGAATGACTCCTGGGCATGCTGCAACCAATGGAGTAAGAATTCCAGTGGCCAAGCTTACCCACAATGGGCATTTTGAAGATGGCAAAGTCTTCTGCCACACTAAACTTGGGCTCTGATGGCTGAGGGTGTGTGTAGGGAGTGCACTATGGTAATCCTAATGTCCGCCATTCATCTAACACCAAAATTCCATCATAAAAAAACTTTATTTCAGTTTATAATACCATTAAAGATACAAACGTATACTTCTATTTCATTGGTGATCGAAATAAATTAGTTACAAGATCTTCTGTACATCAAGTTCTAAGAAGTCGAGTATTCCAGATTACAATCTTATAAACACGAAATAAATCAACAAAGCATAACTCATTTTAAAATTTGCTATCGAAAATAGATAAGATAATAATTAAGGTGCAAGTGCAATCAAATAGCTGGAAAGTTTCTCAATTATTACTCAGTGGGGCACATCAAATCTATAAGAGTCATTAAGGTCCCTCTGCATCATATACGTAAAAAGAGAAAAATACGAATAATAAAACCACATTAAAATACTTTAAAATCAAATATTGTAATTAAATCTTATAAATTAGAACACCCTCAGATCATAGCAAATTTCCTGGAGTTAGATCACCACACTTGGGGGATAGTCAGTAGCCTCCGCCTAATAGCCCAAAATTGGCCAAGAAATTTTGCAACTGCACATACAATAAGTGGTTTCGTGTCTGATTTTAAAATGCGTAAAGCTTCACAGTGATTTTGAGTCCCCAACTGTCTACATACAGGAGCCAACCAATTCCTTCTTGGTCTAGCATACGCCGGGCATGCAAAAAAACATGGCCGACCGTCTCTTTGGGTCTGAGCAAGAAGAACAGCCCTTCCACTGGCTTTTATTGTTTACCCAGGAGTTAGTAAAAACATTAATAGGCAAACAACCATGTCTAAACTGGGTATACAATTTCCTGTCCCCAGGCTCCTTAATAATATCAAAATAGCTCTCGAGGCTTTTAACAGATTTAATGTCTAGGAAAGCATCAGCTAAGCAGCCATGGCGAATTTTTGAATAATTAGTCTGCTCAACCCTAGACCAATATAGTAGTTTTAATCGGTCTTTTGTAATCTCGGGTTGGGGACCAAAAAACTTGTTAGAGAGACCAATTACTGCCCGGGTGGAATACACTTGTTTAATCCACCCGATTTTTTTATTTATGTCTAGGGAACATACTTCATTAAAAGCAGCAGCGTAAAGGGCCAAATCTGGGGTGGAGACCAATCTATACCAGAAAAGCAATGGACGCAAACCCGCTAAATCTTTAATTGCCCTAACTCCCAAGTCCAATTTCAAGGGGAGAAGGGGCGAGCTTTGGGGAGAGATACCAGACTCCTGAGGAACTTATTCTCCACAGATGTCAGTTTGCTTACATCTACTGAGCCCCACAGTTCTGCCCCATAGAGCACACTACTCACTACCTTCGAGCTGTAGAGTTTAAGAGCTGGGGCTACGGGCTTGGTATAAGATAAGCAGATCTCCCGCCGCAAGGCCCCTGTTAGCTGTGAGAATTTCAGGGAGGCCTTATCTAGATGGTTATTCCAAGTCATATTATCAGACAACTTTATACCCAAATACTCGAAGGAGCGAACCCTTTCTAGTGGAACATTGTCCAAGACCAAGTTTCGTTTGAAATTTTTGGGGCATTCAACATCATCAACTTAGTTTTAGCAGTGTTGATGACCAAGCCCCTTATATCGCAAAAGGCCTTGAACTGATCCAAAAGCTTCTGGAGACCCATGGGGCTTTTGGATACTAAAAGAGTATCGTCGGCAAACAGCAAAGTTGCGATTTTCTGGTTCAGCCAGGGTGGGGGCATCAGCCGGAATTGAGCACAGCAGATCAGCGACTTGGTTGACATACAGTGAAAAAAGGGTAGGGGCCAAAACACACCCTTGGCGAACCCCCGCCGGATCTTAAACGGGTCAGTGAGTTGCCCCTGAGTTCCCCATCTCACACGGGCAAAATTATCATCATGCAACCTGAACAATGGTTCCAGAATACCCAAGGGCAATCCCATTTTCATGAGAACCTGCCAAAGTTGATCCCTGGGGACTAGGTCAAAGGCGGTTTTAAGATCAATAAAGGCAAGATATAAACTGCCTTTGCCCAGCACAACCACCTTCCAATACAGCATGACAAGACGAAACGCCTGATCAATGGTGCTGGTTTTCCGTCGAAAGCCCGCCTGTAATGGAGAGAGGATGTTGTTCTCATCCATCCAGGTCTGGATTTTAGATAAGAGCGAGCGACAGAAAACCTTTTGAGCACAATCTATCAGACTTATTGGGCGGTAGTTGGCGGGCTTAGACCTGTCCCCTTTTTAAAGATTGGGATCACTTCTGCCCCCTTCCACGAGTCCGGGATGGCTCCTCCTCCGACAATATCGTTGGCCAGATTTGTAAAGAAAATCGACCAGTTTTCCCTATCGGCACGAAAGAGATCACCCGGGACGCCGTCCGGACCAGAGGCTTTTGAAGGTATAATGGCATCAAGCGAGCTCATGATCTCTTCCCTTGTGAATACGATGGTACATATTGAAACACCCAGAATGGAGGGCAACTGGAATCTGTCGGTGGTGTTACTGGTGGAATATAACTCACTGAAATGTTTATGCCATTCACTTGCCTGGATATTATTTGCAAGGGGAGGCGTGCGCTCAAAGTTAGTTTTTGCCACTAGCGACCAGAATTGCCTAGGGTCAGGATGTCCAATAGCCTCCCTTAGATCTTCCCATCTCCCTTCATCCCATAGTTTTTTTGCTTTACATTGTACTTGTTTATATTCCCTTCTGGCCTTACGAATAATAATAGGATCCCTATTTTTAATAGCTACTGTCAATCTTGCTCTCGCTGCCCTACATTCTTTATTATACCACGGGTTAGCTCCCATGGAGGCTTCCTGCCAAGGTATATTCTTATTAATAGAGATGTGGAAAGCACAGGCCAATTGTTCAAAGAAGTCTCCATGGAGGCTGCTACAGATATTCTGCGTAGACAGGTCTTTACTAGCTGTTTCTAATACTATTAAGTGCTCAGCTAGAGCTTCTTTGAGCTTTTGGATTTTAGAGACATCTGCCAAAACCGTGGGCCATTTGAGCCGACGCTTGTCGTTGGTGGCTATTAACTCCCTTGTACTTAGTAATACCTTATTATCTTTCACAATGCTCCCCCTTAGATATTTAATAGATAAATGCAGTGAGTTATGATCACTGTCACAGGCTGGGGCAATAAACATGTCCCTCACTAAAGGCCACAGGGTCAAGTCCACTAGTATATAATCAATCCGACTTGACCCTTTTGTTCCAATGAAGGTCATTCCTCCGCCCCTATCGGATTTGGTTCGCCCATTAGCGGCCCTTAGCCTATGTTCTAAGGATAATGCATTCAATTGAAGGGCGGCTTGCGACCATTTCTTTATTGGAGATAGTTCCAGAGGAGGTACCCTATATACTTTATCTTCCTCTGTCACATCATTAGACTCAATCCAATCGAATGGTTCGAATGTGACATTGAAATCACCACCGATTAATAATGGATAGCTAACACTCCCAGTAAGTTGTCCAAGGCATTGAGAGTCAACGAGCTACCCCCTTTGGTACTCCTGGCATAAACATTATAGATATCAACCGTTTGGCCTCTTCCATTTGAGAGCCTAACCCCCAGGATATCTGGGCTATTAGTGACCATCTCTTTTGCATCACAGTTTAGCGTAAGATTTACCAATGTAAGCAACCCCTCCGATGCCCGACCCTGTTTGGCCGGTACTGCTGGCCTAAAGAAGGTCTTAAACCCAGGTATGTGTGTCGGTGTCTGACACCAGGTTTCCTGGAACAAGCATATGTCTTGACAAGAGACTAGATCCAACCAGTACGGACAATTACACTTCCTGGTTATACCTGCCAGATTCCATGACAATATGTTCAACATTTCCCCATTATCCTCTTGTGGAAAAACCTGCTGAGGGGTGGTAACATTCAATAGAGGCACAACTAGACTACCAACCTTAATTACAGGCTCACTGTTTTTGGTGCCTACCCTGTGCATCATTAGGGTGTTAGGATCTATGGGCTCCACTAGGAGGCTACCCACACACTCCTGCTCAATCAAGCGCACCTCATGGGGCAAAAGGGAGGGATCAGCAGTAGTTGTATAATCTTTCATGGTACTAATATTATCATTACTGGGCAGTTTGGAAGTGAGTCAATCGATTTGCGAAAGTGTTGAGATTGGAATCTCCAAAGGGGCCTGATTCATAGTATTATCTTGGCCTAGATCATGGGGAACGGACAGTCTCAATCTGATCTTTGTTGTCAAATGGGGATGAGATCTGGCTTCAAGGGCAATTAAGTCATGCACGAGGTGATTAGAGGCTAAAGTTAGCTCAATTGCATCTTCTGGGCTATGTTCCAGGATACACCTTTTAACATGGACAATATCCTCTCTAATTACTGATCTGCACCCCCTGGTGTGCCTCAGCCAGTGTATGGCTTTGTTTTTTAGAACTTCCCTGCTCTCATATCTACAACCATTAGAGTCAAGTTTAGGAACGTTAGTCAAAAAAATTGGTATTGGTGACAAAGTGTCTAGCGTGTAGTGAGATACCTGAGATGGTTTGCAGTATAGAGGCGCCCCATTATGGGTCGGGGGACCCAGCCTTGTCACTAGGCCATGCCCTGCCTGGTCCAATGACAAGGCCGTAGGTCCCCTGCCTTGAATCGCAGCGAGCCCATATTGCCCCATTGGGGCACTGGTGATTACTTTGGTGCTCTGGGGTCGTTTATAGTCAAAGTCTGTGGGTAATAGGTTTTGGCCATTTTGCCCACTATGGGAGAATTCAAGCCTCGACATGGGGCCAGCTTTCACAGGTAGGGCAGCCAGAGGTGGTACTGTCAATGGCAATGGATGTAGTCCATTAGTCTCATCTATTCTTAGATAGAGTTTATGAACTAAAGTGGTCAAAACTTCAATACTGGTTTTTAGGGCTGCTACTTCAATCATGAGGTCAGCATTCGTGGGGTTTATACCACTGCTAACTTCCCCAACAGCCTGTGTAGGAGAGATGCTTATGGGATCGGTCACTAAGTGTGCATTGATGGAATCAGTGCGAGGCGGAGTACTAGATGAATCTTCAGCAAGGAGGGCAAAGCGGTTACTCAGTGGAATTTCCATTGAAGTGCTATTATCCGTAAGGTATGGTGTATTTGCAGAATCTTGCACGCTTGCTATGGTTGTATTATACTACGCAGCAGCTACGGAAAATTTATTATTTTTTTCTTAGCTGCTACTTTAAAGAGTTTGGGAATCGTACCATACCCAGGGGCAGAGGACCTAATTGGATTGCTAGAGTGGGGGGGATTAGTGAGGGAGTTTTCAGCTATCAAAATATTGGAAGCTGATACAGGCAAGGTCAACAATTCCTCACAATCCGCAACAATATTCTCTATGCGATCCAGGATTTCCTCTCCTGTCCCACCTCCCCCTTCTAAATTCTCTAACACCTTCACAGTGGACTGGTGCCGTTTTTTAACTTTCTTTTTGCTTGCACCTCCCAAACCTACTTCAGGCCCTTTACGTTTGCCCATTACTGCAACAATTATCCACAATGTTTGCTACCCTTTTTCAGCACAGCTTGGGCACTGTATAGTCAATAGTAGCACAGTCAAAGGGTATAGTTAGGAAAGACGTGGAGATCCTCAGTCTGGCCCACTAAATCTCCGAAGTCTCGAAGGAGTACGGTACAAGTCAGTGAGCCAGGCTCTTAGTGGAACAGTACCTTTCAAGGGATGTAGTTGCCAGCAACTCCAGCCTCAGCATCAGGGGGATAGCCCAGCCCAGCCTCTTACGGGCGATGACGGGCAAGGACGGGCCCGCCCTTGGCCCGGGCTTTGCGCGGGCGCGTCCCGCGCCGCGGGGGGAGAGGCAGCGCTTATGCGCGTAGATGGATCCGGCGCCTCCCCCTTACTCGCGGCACTCGCGGCACCTGTGCAGGAACAGCGTTGCACCCTGGGAGATGTAGTCTCCCGGGTGTTGATGATATGGTGGCAAAGATACAAGGCAACAACAACCGGTGGACGGGGGACTCCTGCCCCACCAGGGATGACAGCCGCGATGCTGCGGCGGCGAAAAGGATGGCAAACAGGCTCCCAAAATTCAGTTTGGGGCAGCCACTGTAACCACAGTAATCCCAGAGACAGAAGGGAGACAGAAGTGCCCTACCTCCAAAGTAGGGTTTTCCAGCAGCCAGACAGTGAATACCCAACAAATGTTTTGACATCCTGTTTTTCTTCCTTTCCTTCCTGTTTTCTTACTTTGCACCATCCCCAGGAGTCATCTCTGCCCATTCAGATCAGCCAATGTCAGCCAATGTTTTGCTCCTGAGAGGCAGTTCACACCTTTTTCACACCTATCCAACTACTAATTACTTGCTGGCAGATGTGGGAGAGGAAATGCATATTTAGCCTCCAGGGACTTCAGGCAGAGTGAAGCTAACTTTCTAAAAGTTACCTTTCCTTAATAGTTAAAAAAACAACTTCACCATTGATTGTATTGTTAATAACTATTAAAAATAGTTGTCTAATTATTTTCCTAGCTAGTCCCATCCCTAAAATAAAGTTTTAGGATTTTTAATCTGTACTCTGGTTTTCTACATATTACTGTTAGACCTGCCACAGTTAAAAATAGCTTTTGGTTGCTATCCACTGCAAGAACATGTTAAGATATAATTTCTACATATCCAACTTTTTTCCATGCACCCTACCATGTGGGCTCCAAGGTCTACATAGGGGTGATGTATAAATATTTAGAAGGGATTTTCTGACCTGTCAAAAAGGTTTATTTAGGCACGTCAAATTACAAATTTTACACTGCGGCACTCAAGCTACACTAGTAGGCCTGAAGCCATGTTTTTCACTGTAGTGGATGGCACAATAGGAACAATTTAACTTACAGGCCCTAGAAACACTTTGTACCATATACTAGGGACTGATTAGTAAGTTAACTGTACCAATTTTGGAAAATGTCAATTCAACCATGCTTAAAAGGGGAGCACAGGCACGTTACCACTGGTTAGCAGGGTTAAACTGCACAGAGGTCTAATGCCATCTAAAATGTAGGGTCCAGCAAAAGGCAAAAAATACTGGGTGCCAACACAGAAAAGGCGGATTTCCTACAAAAATGTTAATTGTGAACCATACATATACTTGAGATTAAATCTTTGATTCTTTTGTCATGCAACTGTGACAGCACATTAAACATTGTAAAGAAGCCCTCTCTCCCAAGTCATTGCAGTGTGTATGTCGGCGACATTCTACCAAAAAAACTATAACAAAAGTGTAGCCTATTTCCAGCCTGGGCACCCACCAATGACTGCGCCACACACAGAGCTTAGAATCACACGTCTTTATTCTGCTGCATGTAACTGCAAACTCAACTTTCTAAAACAAACTTTCATGGCAATGCGCTCTGACACCTACATCACAGCTCTACAGAGTCCGTTACAAGCCAAAAGGGTTCTGTCATAAAATATCGCAAGACACTGCAAGAAGCACATAAAGCTTGAAGACATTCTGTATTCTTACCCCATGGAGTATTAGGTGGATGTGAATAGTCACCACAAGCACAAAACTGAAATCTGTCAAATGCATCCGAGACCTATGGCTATGTGAGGTTTACTACAAATGCATGTGTTGCTGCTGTGGTTTTCCATCTCTCACGCTGCAGTGTTTGATCGCATCACAGAGCAGGCTCTTCTCACCTAAAACTATGCCATCCTCCACGACCAAGCTCAAATGCTCCTCTCACCTTTGCCATTGTATTAGAGATGTTGCCACACATTCTAGCTCAGCCTCATCTTACCGGTTAGTGTTGACAGGCATGGAGACAGCAAGGAACGCCAAAGTCTTTTTAGTCAGAGGAAGTGTTCTTAAAGATGATGGCAGTGAACTGGCAGAACTTGTCCTTAACACTGATCTCAATTAGTTGTTGGTCTCTTTTTTGTGGGACACCAGTTCCACTATCAATGTCTTGACCGTCACCAATTTTAAAAGACTGCCTGACAAGCAAATTCTATCACCTGTAAATGTGCACATTTATGCATATGGCTTAAAGAAACCCGCCTACTCTGCTAACCCATGCATCACATTCTGTCAATTTTATTGTACATGTGGTTAAGTTGCTGCTGATGCTTTATTTCTTTTAATTTTCAGGTCCACAATGAAAGTGGACTCCCTTCAGGTTTTATGCTGGATAATAACCAAAATAATCAATTTAGAAGACATTGATATTGTAAAAATGTTCCCAGAGTAGTTTCAAGATATTGACAAGATTAAGAACAGAAAAATCTTCCTGCATCTAGATAACACTATCCAGTTGCTCAACACTTCTGTGATAGCCTTTAGCATTCAAAAAGAAGTTGAGGAAGAAATAGAGAACTTGCTCATGAAGGACATTGTAGAGCAAGTGGCACGCCCAGCTCCTGTATTGCCACCATAGTTTCTGTTATATAAAATATCAGGCGGAAGGAAAGATTTGTATAATCATAAATAAGTACCAACCAAAACTTATCATCCAACGCGAGAGATAAATGCCACATGGCACTTACAATACAAAACTTGATCCAGCAGTTCAACAGAGGTCAGGTTTTCTCAAACTTGGGTATCAATAAAGTAATTCACCAGCTAGAACTATAGGAAATATCGCTACATCACCACTGTTGCCACTCTTTATAGTCTCTTCAGGTGTAAATGACTTAGTTATGATGTTTCTTCTGCACCAAACATTTTCAACAGGATATTTGACCTCTCATTTAAGAAATACCTAATTGTCTAAATTACAGAGACTATTAAACTTGTGGTGGATGTGAGTCCTGTTGGTTATGGGGCAATCACTCGACTTGGGTTTCAGGGTCCACATCGAGTAATTGCATATGACAGTCCAAGTTTCTCAGTTCCCAAAAAGACTTACTCTCAAGCTTAGAAGGACTGTGTGGTGGTGATATGGGCAAGCAAACACTTTGAGTTATTTCTTTATGGCAAACCATTCACTGTCATACCCAACCATTAGACCATATTCAAAATCTTCGAAAATACAAAGGCCAATATGCCACGAAGGATTGAAAGGTGTGGATGTTGACTACAAAACTATAAATTTAAGATGCTTCATTGGCTAGCAAGATCCCAGCGGTTTTGTCTTCTGATTCCCTCTTGGCACCTCAGGCACTTCGTCCTTAAAAGTGGAAGAATGTATTTTCTATAACATTAGATAATTGCAACATCAACCAGTTATCACTTAATGACCCCCACTATGTCTGCTTCGGCTGATCGTGTTGAAAATCAGTGGTGGTAGAATCTGATGTATATCCACATGGTCAGGTCAAAGAACTCATGGTATTTTGTGATGTTCATATGGAACTGGTTATCAGAGCATATTATTGTTGAGAGGATCTCCTCTAATTGTCCCATACTCATTTCAAAGTCAAGCAATTAAGAAAGCCCAGGAGGCAAAACAGAGCATAGTAGACACCAAGCAGTTGATACATCAGTAGATCTGGTTCTTGTTCCTGACAAAATGGTGGAGAAGACTGTTGGAACATGTTACATCTCCAAAAGCCTTGGAAAGGACAATGCTTGTGAGCCCTTACAAATGTCTTGACTCCCAACACGTGTATGGGCAGTCGCAATTGATTTCTTTGGACCTATTTGCCTTAGGGAACATCTGCTGGTAGCGATTGAGGAGTGCTCTCATTTCTAAGAACTCATGGCTGTTTCAAGTACCATCACTGTCATAGTCATAGCCACCTTCAGCAATTGTTTCTCTTTGTTGGCATCCCATCTTTGGGAAAAATCAGACGATGGCCATCCTTTTTGCAGGGGTTCAATTTAAGATAATTACTGCACATCCATTCTTTAAGAGTTTATAAGCCTGCAGCAGAAAACATGCCATCTTGACTGCTGCCTTAGTCTGATGTCTATGTGTGGCTTCCCATAGGAAGAGCACATGGGCACATAGACACATTAAACTAAAGATGTGATACAGGTGAACCCTGGGGAATTTCCCACTAATATGATTTTTAGCCAGCTCAAAATAGACTGAACTGCACTCCCATTGTACAGTCAGAAAGAGAGATTACCCAGTCCAGAATCTCGGATATTCAATTCGAGACAAGAGAATTAAACATTGTCCACTTTCTTTCAGAGCCCTCACTGATGCCTTATTTTTATTTATTTATTTATTTATTTGAGTTTTATATAGCGCTGGCTAGACCCGGAGGTATCAGAGCGCTTTACATAAGGTTCCACAAAATTACAACAGTTACAAGTTACATCAGTTACAAGAAAACATTTCAAGAGAGTCGGAAGATGAAATAAATGGAGCTTAGAAGGGTAAGGGGGTGAGGTAAGGTGTAGGAGGGAGAAAGGATGGAGATCGGATGGATGGAGAGACAAAAGAGAGTCTGCCCAAAGTCCGGCTGGGTAGGTGACGGCCGAGGGGGAAGCCCACAGCCCATCTCCTCTATAGCTATCAGGTAGCTCCACCGGGCATCAGTCAAGCGGCTAGGTCTCAATGAGAAAACAATTAGAGAGCAAAGAGGAGGGAAAAATGGAGCATAAAGGAGAAAGTGGGTGGAGTAAAGAGGTATGAGGGAGAGTACAACGGAGAGACGAAGTAAGGTCTGCCCAATGTCCGACTGGGTAGCCTTGGTCCCTCATTTCCAGTACCACCGCCTTTCTTGCCCACTGGGACTTTCTGTATTTAATAATGTGTCGAATTTGCCTTCCCCTAAACTTCACCCCTCAAAAGAGTCCTCACCCAACTTTTCTCGCCTCTCACTTCCCAACACAGTGCAGCCAGAAGGCAATCCTGTGGCCCCCAAACTTCATACTGAGTCCTTTCTCCCCTGACCTCAGTCTGCCACTAGGTCTATGTACCTCCATTCCTACCATGACCCCACTGATTGCTTCTCTAGTGTCCCTTTTTCATCCATGATTTGCAAGATACTGGGCTTTATATATTAAAACACTTGTACTGAAGTCTAGCCTTCTTGAGGTGAGAGGTGCATCATTTACCAAGCACTCTCTTTGCATTTTGCCCGGTGGCCACACCTTTCCAACCCCTTGTTCCTCTGTGGTGAGAGCAGATGAGCCACGTAGTCTGCTTTTTTGTGTATGGATACTCAAACTAAAATTGGTGCACTTTCAAACAGAGGTGCAAGGTTTTGCCGTTGGTCCTGACTTCTTGTCCCTCTTTGGATATGGTGACTCAGATTCCTGTCCTGCCATTTGTGCCTTAACCTTCCAGGCTCCTGATGCTCCAACTCCTATTGCCGGTCTTTATTGAAATGCAGTCTTCCAGCTCCAGTTGTCGGTCCTTTTGAGATGTCTTGCCCTTTTATTATGGCCCTTAATTGTGCCCGCCATTGCTGGTGGCGCTCCCACACTCCATCCTCCGGGGGTTCAGAGTGAGGGGCAACGAGCTTGAACTGCAGTTCCCGCCATCTTACTTCTGCGCAGAGGGAAATGTACGGGCTTCTGGTGGGCTCCCCTCATTGGCTGGAAGGCCAATATGAAAAGCACATCTGCGTTAGGCCCTCCATTCCGTGTCCAGTGAGGGTGCTTTCTTCCCCTCTGCCCGGCTTGCTTGGATGCATTTTTAAGTCTATTTTTTATTTACTTTTCTTACTTTAGCCTCCGCAATATTAAGTACATTTATCAATGTTATCAAATTTATCAAAGAAATAGCAAATTAACGAGAACACAGAAGCAAAGAAAAACAGATGATAAGGAGAGAAAGTGTGAAAGAGAGAGAGAGACTCCAAGAGAAGAGATTGTAAGAGAGGAACGATAAGAGAGGAAGGGGCTGAGAACAACAGAGAGAGAAGGAGAGAGGGTGACCAAGGGAGACCAAGAGGTGGACAAGGGGAGGGGAATGAAAAAGAGGAAGGAAAAGAAATTAAGAGAGAGGGGTGGTGAGAGATTGAGGGATAGATGTATAGAGGGAATAAGAGTGAGGATGAGGGGGAAAGAGAACGAGAAAGAGAGATCAATTGAGTGGGAGGAATAGAATATTGTGGCAGAGTGAGAGATGGAGAGATATTGAGAGACAGGGAGAAAGACAGAGGGAGGGAAAGAGGCAGCAGAGGGAAGGGGTCGAGAGATGAAGGGAGATATGGCTGGATAGAAAAAGAAGGCATCTGAAAGAAAGAGTGGATTGAAAGAGAGAGAGTGCGACTACAGGAGAAGATAAGCAAAGGTTTTTCTGCACAAAAACAATCTTTAGAGGCATTTTCCTCTTTCTATGTGTGCATGTGGAATGTAGCACACATAAAAAAAGACGAAAAAACAAGAACGAATAAAGATATTTCTTCTCATTACGCCTCACCTGGAAAGCAGTAGCGGCCCGTGGTGGGAGTGCTGCCGGGCGGTGACGTTGGGCGGGGGAGGGGCAGGGTGGGGGGGTAGTAAACTACGGAATACGGCGGCACAGAGGTAAGTAAACAAAAAATAAATAAAACGAATTTTGTTGCGCGCTGCATCGCATTTGGCGATGCAGCGCGTGCAACGAAATTCGTTTTATTGATTTTTTGTTTACTTACCTCTGTGCCGCTATTCGTAGTTTACTACCCCCACCTGCCCTCCCCACCCCACGTCACCACCTGGCAGCACTGCCACCACGGGCCGCTACTGCTGGAAAGGCGTAGCATTTTGACACATTTCCAGGTCTACCAGTAATGGTAAATCTAGGAACATGCCAAAATCCATGATTGGATGCGTGGGAACACCCACGCTCCACCTATGGAATGCCTCCCTGGCGCAGACGCAAAGCAAATATGTGCATTGCGTTACTCTAGATTTATCAAGCCACTCAGCACTATGCAAGGTGGCCTTACGTGGTTTGATAAATCTGACTCAGTAGTTGTGTAGCCCTTGCGTCCCCTTGCATGGTGCCAGGGTGATGCAAATCATTGATGAATATGCCCCATTGTATTTAATAGTTAAAAGCTTCAGTTATACTTCTAAAGCAGATTTTTGGTCAGATTTGAAATCATAGAGGCGACGTTTGTGAAACATACGTGCAGTCAGTGGCGGCCCCTCCGCTAAGGCGGAGTAGCATCACCCCACTGCTCTTAGAGCAGTGAAAAATGGAAAAATAAAATGATAATAACAAAGTTATTATCATTTTATTTTTTGTTGCTGCGGGGATGGATTAGGGTGGGGCGGGGCTGTCCCCTCAGGGAGGAGGAGTGGACTGTGCACACGAAGTGTGCATGACTGCTTGGCCAGCCAAACAGTCATGCGCAATTTGCATACTCCCCACCAGGATGTAATGGACAGCCTGGTAGGAAATGTACACAGGCTACTTGTCCCCATCTGAGCGCCAATCCACGTCGCTCAGACCAATCACAATACTGCATTGCAGCATTGTGATTGGCTTATGGGAGCCAATCACAACGCTGCATTGCAGCGTTGTGGTTGGCTATGGGGAGCATGGGTGCTTCCTGGTTCCAAGACTGTAGAGGAGTGTTTTTTTAAAGTATATTTTTCAGCCCCCTGTACCCCCGGCCCGCCACCCCCATTCCCTTCCAGCCACCACTGCGTGCAGTTACTATGATCCCACATTACTGAAGTTATACCAATTACAGGTAAACTTGATGTACTGCTGTGAACATCGCAAGACGCATACTGCAAGTATGAATTTCTATGCATAATCATCATCAGAATTTATTGTCGGAATAGCGATAAATAGATATGTCCACACACCATCATGATTTCATAAAAATACCTTCAACACATTATCCCACAAGGAAAAAAAACACAAAAGCAAGATAAAAATAATTAGCAGATGTTCAAAGAGGATCTACAATAAGGAGCAGATAACCTGCAATATGAACTGCAGTAATCAAGTAAAAGCTTTCCACAAATACTGCACAGTGGCATATTGGTTTACCTTATTCATTGCATGACACATGATTTATGCATTTATGCTTATACTTGCCCATTCATTCTAGAATTCTAGAAAATGTTATTTGTAAGTGGAGAGAAAATAAAAAACAAATGTAGAACTGTCTCATGTGAGGAGCCAAAGTATGCAGAGTTAGTTGAGAACTACTGACGCAGGGTACAGGTTTAGCAGGCAAGGGAAGGGTCCTAAATCTAAAACAAAAATAAATACATATTACTCCAAGATTTGATGTGTCGTCCCCTACGACTCAAAAGACCAACATAATTTGCCATGGAGAAAATAGTTCTCATGACGTGTTGTCCCTGTTTTGCAATATACGACCTGCACAGCACTCTTTCAGTAAGCCTAATTCAGGATAGTGGAATTGTACAAAATTATATATTTGGGAGTGTGCCAGGGGTACTTTAAGCTTACAAATTTAAATTGGATTTCTATGTAATTAAGCTAGGAAAAGATTTATGATTGCAGTAAGTGTTCCTGGTAAATTATTTTTAAAGTTTGA
This sequence comes from Calotriton arnoldi, assembly GCA_963921515.1. NCBI lineage: Eukaryota > Metazoa > Chordata > Amphibia > Caudata > Salamandridae > Calotriton > Calotriton arnoldi. The sequence goes on along the minus strand of CAWUFW010019144.1, from coordinate 144,068 downwards.
GTTTATTAAGAACAACATGAAAAAAACAAGGGAACAGCAATACAATGAATTATAATAAATCCTATTTAACATAAAGATTATGAGGAAAACAAAAATATATAAAAATTATAACTATCACGCTGTGTGCAAGAGAAATATAAACAATATAAACAATAAAGGGAAGGGGCAAGGGGGGAAGGGAACAATATGCATTTACTTTACAATGTTAAGAATAAAAAGAAATGGTAATAATTAAACACTGTAAGCATAATAATAAGCACAACTAAATAACATAGTGTAAATCTAAAAGCATAAATATAATCTAATGATCTATAGAAAAGACAACAAGGTGAAATTAAGGAGGCTTCCGTACATCATCTGATACATTATTAACTTTAGGATCAGAGGAGGCGGATCGCCAGAGATATAGGAGAAACACAATTGGTGTCTAATCTATGGTGAAAACACACAGCATTCTACCAGGATCTAAATATAACTTTATCTGCTTGTTTCCATTTTGAGGTTATTAATTGAAAAGCAACAGCTAACAATAAATCTAACAACTTAAAGTTTGATGGTGACTGAGGCCATTGTGGTGATAGAGTATCTAAGAATATGTTGATTAAAGAAAAAGGGACCTTAACCCTGAAAATCTTCTTGATTTGGGTCCAAACCTGTTGCCAAAACAAATGGATAGGGGGGCACTCAAATAACATGTGTTTTAAACCAGCATTAGAGTAGGAACATGACCAACATGTAGAAGACATGTTTGATGAGAAAGATGCTAAAGTCACCGGAGAAAATAACAAACATTGATAAACAAAATAAAGGGTCTGAGTGGTGTTTGCAGCTCAAGAGGTTTTGTGAAGCTTGAGCCATACTTTATCCCATGTACTAGTTGGCCAACATTGTAATAAGTCTTTTTCCCATGCTAACTCAGTCTTCGTACTAAGTCTGTCTGAGGGTAGTTGCAAGGCTTTGTATAAAGTGGATGCAGAAGGGGAAGTGTCTAATAGTGGAGAAAGTGTAGTATACTTTGGGGGGTTGGAAGAGAGTGGTAAAGCAAGAAGATATTGGTTGAGGAAGGGACGTAAAGGAGCATATTGTGAGCTAAAAGTAGCTGGTAAAGAAAAGTTTGGTTGGAGATCAAAAAATGATAAGGGTTGGTCGTCAGCTAGAAGTTGAGATATCAAACGCAAGCCCTTAGATCGCCAGTAAATGGTACGATTCTTAATTCGTAATGATTTATTATGCCAAATGGGTTGTTGTTGATAAGAAGAACCTGAGGGATAAGATGATGGTCAGAGAGGAGCTAAAAGTTTACATGAGTGGGAGATGGTGGGAGAACGCAATAATGAGACAGTAGTAGAAAAAGCAAGAATTTCTTGAAAGTCAAAGGGGGAAATAAGAATTTATCTATCTTAATCCACAATGGAGGATGTAAGGGAGTTCAGAGGAGAGCCAACTGGCAGCCTGTTTTAGGGCAAAGGCAGAGTGATATGTTTTAAAATCAGGAACCTAAGACCTCCATTAGGTTTATCCTTTTTTAAAGAGGACAAAGCTATGCAGGGGGTTTGTCTTTCCAGAGAAAGTTTGTTAAGAGAGAATCAATTTTCTTGAAATAATACCCAGGGATGTGAACAGGAATCATGGAAATAATATATAATATCAGGGGGTGAGCATCATTTTAATCTAATCAATTCAGCCCCACCAAGAGAGTAAGAGAGCATGCCAGCGTGCAATAGTATCATTTAATGTTTTGATTATGTGGTCAAAATAAAATTTTAATGTCTCAGGAATTGTCGGAGAAAACCACAAGCCCAGATGTTTTAGTTTAGAGGGTTGCCATGAAAAACCAGTGTGATCAAAAAGATGCTTATGACATAGAACATTTAAAGTTAAGACTTCACACTTATCTGTATTAAGACACTATCCTGACAATTGAGAAAATATATCAACTTGTTGAAGTAAAGGAGGGAGAGGAGCTTATAGGGTTAGAACAATATAGGAGACTGTCATCAGCGTAAACAGACATTTTAACCTGATGAGGACCAAATTGGAAGCCTGAGATACAAGCATCCGGTCTGATTTTAGTAAGAAAAGGTTCCAACGCAATGACAAACAATAGAGGTGATAAGGGGCACCCTTGTCGTACCTCTGTAAGTAAAGGAAAATAATCTGAGATTTTTCCATTAACAAAAATTGAGGCTTTGGGACCAGAATACAGTAGAGAAATCAAGGCAATCAATTTAGGTGCAAAACCAACCCATCTTAATGCATGAAACATAACATCCCATCCAATCCTATCAAAAGCTTTTTCTGCATCCAAAGCAATAGCAGCAATAGGATGGTCTAAAGATGAGGCCTTGCTGAGGACATTAAAAAAGACTCAAGAATTGTCAGAAGCTAGACATCCCTTAACAAAGCTGGATTGTTCAGGGCCTATAAGATCAGGCAAAACGGGGTCAAAGTGTGACGCCAAAATCTTAGCAAAAATCTTGTAGTCAGTATTGACTAAGGAGATGGGACGGTAGTGCTTACATAGGGAAAGGTCCTTATTATCTTTTGGAATTAGGCAGTTCATGGCTTCTTGGAAAGTGCCTTGAGAAGTACCTTTAATAATGAAGGAATTAAATAAAAGTAAAAGATTGGGAAGGATGAGATTTGCAAAATGGTCATAAAATTCGACAGTAAAGCCATCAGGCCCGGGAGCCTTCCCTCGCCGTAGTACCTTGACTGCATGAGTGCTTTCCGCTAGGGAGATATCAGTTTCCAATGAGTCAAAATCAATAAAGTGGGAGGAAGGAGAAGCAATGGATTGGAAATAAGTGGCTAAATCTGATTGCTCTGGTTGTGCTTCTGGGGAATATACATTTTTATAAAAAGAAACAAATTCATTTAAAATATAATTTTCTTGAAATAGAGGAATCCCAGCGGGACCTTGTAAGGATTCTATTCTAGTTCTGTCCCTTCTTATTTTTAGATAATTAGCTAATAATTTCCCCATTTCATTCTGACCCCCATAATAGAGAGTACTACTTTTCAGTAAATAAGAAGAAGCAGCATCCGTAGATAATCTATTAAAAGTGAGTTTAGCATCAATAAGATGTTTCAGGGAAGATTCATCATTAGAGTGATAGTAAGTATATTCTAACTGTTTCATTTTATTGAGTAATTGAGTCAATTGGGCATCTATAGATTTTTTCTTTTGCAAAACAAAGTTCATTATAAAACCCCGAGCGGCTGACTTAAAGGAGTCATAAATCATTGAGAAAGAAGAGCCAGTGGTTGAGTTGATAGTGAAAAATTCAGAGGTGAAGGAACTGAATTGGTCGGTAAATTTAGGGTCTAAGAGTAAGGAATTATTAAAGCGCCATCTACCTGCGTGTGGTGAGAAGGGTATAAGGTCAAGGCCAACATGAACTGGAGCGTGATCTGAAATTAAAATTGAACCTATTTCAGATTGAAGAACGTGTTGAGCCAAGGACTTACTCTGAAAGAGGTAGTCAATACGGGATTGTGAGTGGTGTGGAGCTGAATAAAAACTGTACTCCCGAAGGTCTGGATGGCAGAGTCGCCAAATATCGACTAACGATTCACGCCGTATTGTGGAAACAAATTGTATGCGTATTCTAGTATGGACAAACTTAACTGTCGAGTGCCTGTCTAATATTGGTTTGTGGATTTGATTGCAGTCACCACCAAATATAATATAATCATCATCATATAAAAGCAGTTTATCAGAGATTTTTGTCCAGAAAACCTTATCAACAGAAACTGGACCATAGACATTAAAAATGACTAATGGTATATTATCAATAAGGAGTTTAACAATTACCCAACAGCCATCAGGATCCGATTCCTGATGAGCAACTGAAACATGTAGTTTTTTATGACAGACAATCAGGACCCCATTTTTCTTCCCTAAAGCAGGAGAAGTAAACACATTACTTACCCCACATTTCTTCAATTTAGAAGTTTCGGGCTCAGAAAGATGCGATTCCTGAAGCAATGCAATATAAGTTTTAAGTTCAGCTAAATGGGTAACACCTGTTGTCTTTTAATAGGGTTACCTAACCCTTTAATATTCCAAGTAGTAACCCGGAATGTAACATGAAAAGAATAACATGAACAGTCAATATGCCTACAGTAGTAAGGTTAAGATCAGGATGAAACAAATATGAAAAGGGATAGAAATAGAGCTTCTGTTTGATAAGAAGAGGAAGGAAAAGGGGAATGATAACATAGATAATAGGAAGGAGAAAATGGTAGAAAAGAACCATATAAGGAAATGCCAAGAAAGGGGAATCAAAACAAGAGACAAAAAGACAGTGCAAGTCATACAAATGATGACTGAAAAACATACCTACAAAACACAAAGACGAAATGGGGGTGGCGGCACCAGAAGACGACGACGACAGCACTCGAACTCCACCGAACATCAGGGCAGCCTTGAATTGGAAAAGGACATCAACATACAGAGGAGATTATATGAGAAACAGGAAGCAAGAATACACCTATATTAGGAAGAAAAGAGAAATATGAATACAAGACACTTAAAAATTTAAACAAGTGCGAAACAAACATTCAGTGAATTATACAGTAAGGTAAGCAATTAAGTAGGCAACTAATTAAGTAGACTTTAAAGCATCTATTCCGAGTTGTTGAAGAAAATCCTGTAATGCAGCCGGCTCCTCATATGTGGTCGTCTTCTCTTTGTAAGTAACCTTAAAAAGGCACGGGTGGATTAGACCATATCTAGCATTTATAGTTCTTAGTTGAGGACGGAGATCAAGGACATTTTTCCGGCGATCTGCAGTGGCTTTAGCGACATTCTGAGAGAAGAGCAATCGATGACCTTCCCAAAAGATTTGTTTTTTAGATTTGACAGCTGACATGACTTGTAGCAGGTCAGTATATTGCAAGAAAAATAAGATGATACCACGTGGTTTCGTTGAGACTTTGGGACCAAGTCTATGAGCCCGTTGTATGTTAAGTGGAGCAGTATTAGACATATCTAAAAGCTCAGGCAAAAAAGTTTAAAAGTATGTTGTCGGATTAGAACCTTCTATATTTTCAGGAAGTCCGTAAATGCGGAGGTTGTTCCTGCGGTTTCGATTTTCCAAATCCTCAGTGTGCTTTTTGAGAAGAGATATTTCTGACTCCAAAAAGAAATTTGAGAGCAGGCAGACTGTAAGGATTCTATTCTTTGTTCCACAATGAGCACACGTGAATCCAAAGAAGACCATTTGTCATCTAGGTGTTGTAATGTCTTATTAGTTTCCTCCATGAAGGGTTTTAATGCACGAATTTCCTCAAGAATCATATCTATGGAGGCTGAGGAAGAGTGCACTGGAGACGGGGGATCTTTTTTTGGTCGTTTAGTGGATCCCACTGGCATCTTGCTTGAGAGCTGCGAATTTGGAATAGCGCCTGGTAAAGGTTCCGTTTTGTGAGGAGTGTTACCTTCCATGTCGTTGTAAATAGAGTCTGAATTTGAGAGTACTGTATGTTTGGCGGAAGTTGAGAGCTTCAGATTCTTTAATCTCCCCATATAAGATAAAGAGCGGTCGTGTAGAGCGCTGCATCCGTTGCACACAAAAAGTAATACCTTCAAAGATGTAAGGAAGTTTCAGTCACGCAGTGAGGAGTAGTAAACCACAGCTCTAGAGACTAAAGCACACAAGTATAAACAAAAATGAGTGAGACCTTGTTGATGTATGAAGAGCTCTTAGTGATTGAGCACAGAAGTGTTAGGACAACACACTGAAGGAATCAGGGGGAGTCGGAAGGCATAGCTCATCACCACAGGAGAAGCTAGCAAAGTTGGACCACAGTTGAGGAGGGTACTTGAAACCAGTGAATATAAGTCTTACATAGAGCACCCAAAGATATAAATCTTAACAGCAAAGGCTGGTACTATTGCTGCATACGCAAGGCCAGCATGAAGACACCTCCACTTTAACTCTGGGTCATAAGGAAGTAATGTTTATGAGGCCAGTATGTAAATATGGTAAGTGAGAGCCACTGCCGTTACATACAGAAATATTTGACACAGCAGACCGACCCAGAGAGCCTCGGTGAGCACATAGGCAATGGGTGTGGGCAGCAACAGCAGGTCACAGTGCGCCTAAGAGAAACGTGAAGAAGCGCTCTTACCGCTGTATGGAGTGGCGAAAGAGATCGTGAGGCACAGGAGCTTCAGAGTGTAGTTATCCCAGCAAATGTGTGTCGGTGATGTCAAATGCGGAGCGCGGCACTCACTGTGATAGAGATGAATGCCCCCATTTTGCGTAAGCCAGACACGGATAGGAATAAATGAAAAGTCACTCTTGAAGACCTTTTAAGGAGCTGCAGGTACTCCAGCACATCAGTGTACCTTTCGCTGCCAGGGATCGACCTTAAAAATTGCAGGAGATTAATTGAGCCAAGGGTACCTTAGCAATTTAGATGCGTTGCGCCGCTCCCATCAGGAGAAGATTGAGCGCCGCCATCTTCTTCAAGCAGGTCGCAGAAAAAAGAGGTCCCCGTGGTCATTCTCGGTTCCTAACAAGGTGGCGCAGTCACACCATCATGATCAGCGCACCTTTAGCCGCTTATAAATGGTTGGAGCAGCTACATATAATCACCTGTTCCGGTCGGCATGCCAGAGGCTCTACGGAGCTCAAAGCCCAGCCACCATCTTGTCCGTGTGCCAAGCCACGCCCCCGTTCATGGTAAATTCTAAGCCACAAGCAAATTCAAAAAAGCAATGGTTTCATCACTGCTGGGGTAGTCAACTGTATTAATGGACACCTCCATATTTATTGAAATCATTGAGAATCCTGACCTTGGCTTAAGTATTATACTTTGGAAGTGGTTCTGAATCAGCAAGAAATGTACCTGCATTGTGCAGAGAAGCTGGAATTAACATTGCTCCCTTGAGAGTAGTGGAGACTGAGAAGCCACAAAAGATCTCTGAATAACTAATAATCATTTTAAAGGTTTGGCTTAGAGGCTTATGAATAAAAGCTCATACCTTTCACCAGACCACAGAGATACGGTCGGCCAGGGGCCCGACTGAAGCTGAAACAGAACGCAAATGATGTTGAGGAGCGGAGGAGCTCGCAGTCACATCCCCTGCTCCGTGGCTAACCTCTACTCCTCACATGCTCACCACACGCTCACCACACCCTGAAACCGCTTCTTTCTTCATCTGCTTCTCAAGGCGGGCCCGTGTGAGCAGTGGGCTATGCGAGGTGAGCGGTGGCGGGGTCAGGCCTTTTTTCTGAGTCCAGTGGTGGCCGCCATAAAACAAAAGTGTGGGGGCAGGGGACAGATGGACGGGGGCGAGAGACGGGGAAGATAATAATTTTTTTTTAAAGTATCTTTCCTTTCGCTGCCGCTTCCTCTGACGCATGCCTTGCTGCTCTCCTAGCAGTCACTGGGAAAGCAGGCTCCCTTCCCAATACAGACACTGCTCTCATTCTATAAGAGCAGCACCAGGATTGGTCTGAGCGGCCTGGTCTGCTGCTCAGACAGTGCCTGGGAGCCTGCGGCTTTGCTTCAATCTGGCTGTGAACACAACTGGGTTGGAGAAATAGAAATGCACATGTCTGTTTGGCCAGCCTAAGACAGTCGGCCAAACTTACATTTGCACTTCTAAATGCCCACTACTCCTCCCGGACCCTGCCCGCCCTACAAGCATTCCTAAACCAGTCACAGAAAAATAAAATGATGTTGTTTTATTATTATTTTAGTTTTCTGTCACTGACTCTGACGAGTGGGGTGATGCTTCTCCGCCATTATGGAGGAGCCGCCCCTGCCTGGGTCAGAGTAGTGCAGGAGTTAACTCAGCTCAACACTTAACCTGGCTCAACCAGGCTAGTAGCCGCCCACTGCCACCCTACACTCTCTGCCACTCTCTGTCGACCATCCACCATCTGCTGGATTTTTATCTGCTTGCTGCCCCATGCCTGTCACATGCTACCATTTCCTTACCAAGCACCCCCCAGCAGCTAGTCACTCACTAAACAGCGGAACAAACAAAGACATTAATTAACATCACCAAGTAATCAAGACATCAACTTGGGGGCCGTGGCATAGACTCAACCTCTGCCCCACCGCTGCCCCACTGCTTCATTCAGCATCTGCAAGGCCCTAATGCTACTGGGTTCCAGTAACACCTGGTTTATCTGCCTGCTCAGCCAAGACACACCAGGGGAGAGGTGTGGCTGCAGCGGTATTGCTTCAGCTCGAGGATTGAGTTAGAAGGGGACAAAGAAAGCCAGTCTAGGTACTGGTGTGGTTTTCCCCCCTCTGTGAGATCCCCTGCCTCCATCACCCACCATTTGACATATCTGCGCAACAGTGATCACACTTCACTGCAGTTGGGACATTCTGTGGTGACTTTTTCTCCTGTCACAATCTCTTGTCTGTGGCAACCTTTCAACAAATCGTAGCCTGAATGCAAAACACTATCCAGGCCTAACAACTGCAGGAATGCCTAGGAGGAAGCTTGCCACTCACCGAAAAATTGTGGTTGAGGGGGTAGCAGAGGAAGAAGCTTATTTGGCTCTTATAACTTATCTAGACAGCGAGGGGCCCCACAAATCAATAAATGGCACTATCCCACTCTTGAAAGTGTGCTCTGCTCCTCAAACGCCTTCCAAGCCAACCCAGATAGGACTTATCAATCATTATTTCCAAACCCCACATGCTGCTACAAGTGACGAAAGTAGTGAATCACAAAATAATAGCCAAAACCAACTCCCAGCCCTGGTCCTCAACCGAACTCCAACCGAGAGGTGCAGAACTCGCTCCTGCCCAAGACTGAGTGGGGGTCCAGTGTGGGACGACCATGTTACCCAGCTCTCCCCCCAAACTTGTTGTGGAGCCAAGAGCCCAAAGGGACCAGGTTGTGGGCAAAGAGAAGTTTGACATCCTCCCCCAAGACCAGATTCATACAAACCACATCAACCATCCTGCTCCATTTCGGACTGCTCCACTTGAATCAGCCGGGCCAAATGTAAACAATACAAACAATATGAACAGCGCAACGGAATTCATCCATGATCTAGCTAATCTTTCAGCGGCCTTCTACCACAACCTTGAAACTGAAATTGAAAAAAACCTGGAGCTTACCCCCAAGCCGTTTAGAGAACCCAATCCAAGAATGCACAAACTCCTGGAGCCTCGACAAACGGCTTACTTGCTCATGTCATCCATCAGTGCCTCCCAAGACATCATGGCCAGAGCATTGTTATGGCAGTCATCCAAAATGGAGCTTCAAATTTATCTTCTACAGTCTCTAGCCATTCACCTAGCTGAAATGAGCACTAAGTTGGACTCCATTGAAGCCAAAATTCAAGGTGAGATGGAAGGAGGGCAGTGTCAGTGAGCCCCCATCATCGACAAATTGGGCTCATTCCTAGAGATATTGGCGGAGTTGGTTTCCACTGTCAGAAGCACGACCGGCACTTCCACAAGCAACAAGAACCCAGTCGAAATCCTTGAAAACATGGGAGACAAAGAAGCCTATCGGGCAAGTAATATAACATCAATGAGGACAGGGGAATGCCTCCAAGAAGTACAGTGCAAACTCAGTCTCAAGCACTCCATTAATCAACATTCCCCTCATCCTGGCAGCAGCACCCACACCATCACCTTGGCAGTCAAGAGCAACAACATGGAAATCAACCACATCTTAACCCAGACCACTCTACTGCTATCCAGGACGGCGAAGAAAAAACACAAAAACAGCTAGAGAAAACCATAACAGACAACAAAGTGGCACTAACAATAAAAACCCTAAACACTCCAAAAATTCCAGCCAAGAGTGAAGCAGTCCCTCTCTACCCAATATTTGCTCCCAGGCTGGGTCCGGCAAACAAGATACCTGCCACCCCATCATGGCCAGATCACATGACTAACACTCTATTCCAGCGTAAAGTGGATGCAAGTGGATCTAAAAAATAGGTTAAGCACAGATACCCCTGAGCCCCAGGGAACCATAATCTGCAACATGTCCTCACATCCAAACGGACAGCTAACAGGTTCCAGCAGTAACATACTTAACTCTGCAGTATCTCCAACTTGGGAATCCAATGCCCCCAATGACACATCTGGATCCTGCATAAGAGTACCTGCAGTAAACAACACAGACGCCTCCATGTGCGTCTCAGAGATAGTGCTAACTCCATTCTACCATACAAGCGGCCATCATGATGTCCTCAATAGGACGAACATTCAACGTCTATTTCAACAAATTCCACCCCTAGCCCATTTGTGAACTGAAGACCTTGCTTGGATCAAGTTTCAAAGACTCAAGAGGGACATGCATGGTGAGTCAAACATACTGGGTATGTGCCAACAAGCACACCGGGATACAATGATAATAGATAGAAATCATGAAAAATCTGTTTTCAAAATACCCACATGTGCTTCTTTCTCAGCCCTCTAAGCAGGGGGCATACTTCCTTCTAAGAGGCACAACCAGCGCCCACCACACTCACGAACACCAATCAGAACATGGCAAGGAAACATCTTTAACCATATCACGCATAAACAAGCAAAGGAGAGTGCAACTTCAGCCCGCCAGAAAGGATCAGGGATGGACAGCCCAGTCTACGGCAAGCCAAACTCATCGGCATCCCTAACAAGGCACAAAGCAGCAAGTCAGTCACACCCCTTCACAGCTCGCAACTAACAATAATCTCATGGAACATGGGGGGCATCAAAAAAATGAAAGAAGATGAATCAGTTGTGGACTACCTCAACACAGAAGACATTCCCTGCCTCCAGGAGACATGGACCACGGCACAACACCATTGCCAGGATACTATGTGTTTTCGTCGCTTGCAGTCAAACATAATCTCAGGAGGCTTGTCTATGTATGTGAAACACCAGCGCAAACTAGAGGTCATAGTAATTAGCACTAATTCTGCAATGCTTCAAGCCATGCTTATTAAGGGCTTAAGATGTGACTTCAAACCACTTCCACTTTTGCTTCTAAATTGTTACTTCAACTCTGGACAGAAACAAAAAAATAGGCCATGAATGAGTTTAACACCACAAAAGAAGATCTGCTAAATCAATATCCAAGCCACAAACCAATCATAGTGGGTGACTTTAACACCAGGGAACCAGGTGGCCGGGCTCCATCAAGCCACACCACGCCACACGGAGCCCCTCTTCAGAACCTTATTAACACTCACAAGCTAGTCTCCATACAAGCCCTTAAAGAAAAGAATGAACCACTCAGCACCCCCCATTCAGAGACGCATCAACCATTGACTTTATTTTCATCAGCAACTCACAGGGCTCCAGCCTAAGTTTCTCTGAAGTGGAGCCCAGGAAGGAAAGCGACCACAAACCACTTTGGTTATCTCTGGATCTTGCTTCCAATGAATCTGCCCAATTACTTTCTTTGGGGTAACCAACCGGTGAAGAACACCACAAAGTACTATCAATAATAAAATGGAAAAACAACTTCATTGAAAAACTGGATAACTGGATCGCGCTCAAACTGGCCAAAGTTGCTATACTTAACACTCCATCCTCTCTACAACACTGTGAAAACATCCTAGTGGATCTTCACACCACCCTTGGCGAAGAATCCAGGGAAACCTCCAGAACAATTCAACCATCTTAATCAAAAGCTCTTTCAATAAACTCCAAGGATGTATCTATTAGTATGAATAATGTCCACAGAGCTCTAGTGGCCCAAAAACAAGGGAACAAACAAAGCTCAACTCTAGCGGTTAGCACACTCAGAGCCCTACACAGGATGACCGTTTGGCACCTGGAATGTAAGAAGGCAGAGGAGAGATGGCTGAAGGTATTTACACTCCTGCAAATGAAGGATCAATCCTGCTTTTGGGAGCACCTCAATAAACTCAACAACTTCTTGCCAACCAAGGAAAACGGTGTGCCTGAACGAAACTGGATAATCTATGTAAAGAATTTATATACCAATGACTAGGCAAATGATCAAACTAATAGCCTGATTGAACTGGTTCCAGATTCTCTCGTTCAGCCAAATGCCCTATTACTGATGCATCCATCCTAACAGTAAGAGGGAAAATGTGGATTGATGGCACTCCTGGGCCCAGTGGACTCATGGCTGCAATATTTAAACCTGAGCGCGATTTCTGGATAAGGCTATTGGCTCCTGTCTTCAACCATATGTTTATTACCACCTCAACCCCTGATTCATGGAGGGGCTCTATCCTTTTTCCAATATTTAAAAAGGGCGATCACTCTAACCCCGCCAACTATCAGCTCATTGTTTTACTAGATTCCAAAGCAAAGGATTATGCGTGACTACTACTAGTGGAATGTGAGAACTGGGTGAAAGAGAACAACATCCTGCCTTTCTTTCAATCAGGGTTCAGGGCAGCGACTTCCACCTCTGATAACATCACAGCACTTGCCTACCTGACACACATCGCAACAGTGAAAAAACAGCTGCCACTATTTGCTGTTTCATAGACTACAGCGCTGTCTTTGATAGGTTGGATTGAGGGATGTTGTGAAAGAAACTACACCACTGGATCAAGCTAGCCTGGCTGATGAGGGTGATGCCATGAAACCGGTCCTAGGATGCTTGTTTCCAGTCCAGGGAGGACCTGGCTTGGCAGTTCGGGCTGGACTGTTCCCATGAGGAACAGGATCAAGACTGATATGCATCTGGCTGGGTCCAAACTGGGGTGGAGTGGTGAGCAAAAGAACGATGGATTAAACCCAGATCTTTGTGACTGGGGGTGAATGTTTGCATTGTTCAGCATTCCGTCCATCAATTGTTCCTGTTGAGAAAGAAACTATTGGCATGGGAGTTCCGCCCCTACTTCTAAGAGCAATAACATTCCTATAACAGAGGCCTGGGTTCGAATAAAAACTGGCCCTTCCACAGTCACCGACAAGGTTTCCCCCAAAAGCGCCCGAAAACAGGGGTGCGTGCTGGCCCCCTCCTCTTCAATCTTTACACAGCCTACCTGCTTAAAGCTCTGGAAGGTGCCAACCTAATCACACCTAGGCTGGGATCAACAAGACTTCCCATTCTGCAGTACGCAGACAGCATAGCGGTCATGGATCACGCAGTCAGGCCTGCAGAGAGCACTCAAAGCACTGCATGGGTACAATAAGGACAACAAACTCTAAGTGAACCAAGACAAAACAAAAGTAATTATCTTTGGTAAGCACCCACAAAAATAAACATGCTCACTGGCGGCTCGTAGAATTACAGATAATCACAGTAACAAAATACAACTACCTAGGAGTCTAGTTTTCTGAAGGGGCTAAACCGATGGTACACTTGAAGGGCCTGATTCACAGAACTAACTTACGTCAAAAACGTAAAGTTAGTACTTTTTGGTATTCACAGAATACACTTACTCATTTTGGTATTCACAGAATGAACTTACTCATTTCGGTATTCACAGAAGTTAGGACTCCTAACTTTAGGACTCCTAAATGCCTTCTGTGAATACCGAAAGTCTTAAAGTTAGGATTTTTCTCAGTTTAGGAGTAGTAAAGTTAGGACTCCTAAATGCCTTCTGTGAATACCGAAAGTCTTTAAAGTTAGGATTTTTCTCGGTTTAGGAGTCCTAAAGTTAGGAGTCCTAACTTTACTACTCCTAAACTGAGAAAAATCCTAACTTTAAGACTTTCGGTATTCACAGAAGGCATTTAGGAGTCCTAAAGTTAGGACTACTAACTTCTGTGAATACCGAAATGAGTAAGTTCAATCTGTGAATACCAAAATGAGTAAGTGTATTCTGTGAATACCAAAAAGTACTAACTTTACGTTTTTGACGTAAGTTAGTTCTGTGAATCAGGCCCGAAGCTCTTAAGATCAAAGGGAGCTGGTGTAGTGTATGGCCTAAACTGCCTTAACAGCCACCTGAGGAGACCTTCTGTGGAACCCATGGTAAGAGTACCAAAGGCAAAACTGATTAATTTGTTAAAATACCAAGCTTCCAAGCTTTCCTAGGTATTCTATCAGCATTATTGGACCACTTCCAAAGCAAGGCTTACAAAAAAGTCCTTCACTTACCCCAGCACGTACGAATGGTGAGGCTTAGACTAGAGCTAGGCCACGTGAAACAAGACCTGAAATTTCAAGGCGTGATATTGAAATAATACACTAGGATCCTGCGGGCTCCTGAGTACTCCCTCAACGCGTGAAACAAAACAATATTTGAAACTGTTGGTATCTGTGACATGATTATTTAACTCAACCAATTTGAAAATTGTAATATCTATGACACAAACATTCCATTCTCAGCCTGGAAAAAGATAGTGAATGCCCAGGTAAAAAATACTTCGCTAGAACAGGATTGGAGCAGTTTACGATGCTCCCTGAACACGGAGCCACTTGAGGTTTCTTACATGGTCAGCCCTATCTACATCAAACGCTTACAACCCATACCTGTAGTAAAATTCTATACATGCACATCCTCATGCTACCAATTATGGACTTTAACCCCACATTGGCAAGGGAAAGGGTAGAAAGATCCTGTAGGCTGTGCAACTACGGCAATTAATCTTGGCTGCACCTGTTATGCTGCTGTCCCAAACTCGATCGAGAGCGCCGCTGCCTGCTACAGTCCTACCAAGTACCACGCATCAGGCGTTAGACTAACGCATTCCTGTGTGGTACTCCGCATCACCGCACTGAAATGCATTGTCACCCATAAGCATAGTCTCTGGCTCTCAGCTGTGACACTCGCTGAAGTGCTGCCTAACTGTTAAGTGTTGCAGCACGCAGCCCCGTAATGTGCGCGCGCTGCTCCAGGCTTGGGCTAAGGCTAAGGCTGCTGGCAGGCTCACAATCCCAGCTTAGTGCTACATTTGTATCGTTCTTGTAATGCCCTGCGGCGCGGCGCCTGACATCATCGGGACCCAGTCAGGTTGTGTCCATGCTGGTGCCGTGAGGGACGTCACATCCTGCTGCTGGAGCGGGGAGTTTCGACTGTTGTAGAAGAACTGAAGGCGGCTTGCAGCTACTGGTTTGCGGGCGGTGACGCAAATTTAGTCATGGCTGTTAATTACCCCCCGCCGAATGCAGTTATTGCCGCAGCCGAGGGAGGCTGTAGATGGAGAGGAGTCAGTGATGACCCGGGTTGCAGTTATCGCCAGGACATTCTGTCACTGGACGGCCCCGCTCAGCACTCTCCCTGAACAACCTGGATGGACAACTATCACTGGAGGCGGGCCGGGGCGGCAGATCTGAATTGCCACGGCCCGCGGTGGCTCACGGCCTGAGCCTGCCTTGCACACACTGAGTGTGAATGGCCCGCATTTATTGGAGCGCCACCATTCCTCCGGCCTAAGTAAGTACCAGCCTGTATTTTAATATGACACAAATGCTAATGGCTGCGCGTGATCAGGCAGCTGTGGCACCT
Source organism: Calotriton arnoldi (assembly GCA_963921515.1). Taxonomy (NCBI): domain Eukaryota; kingdom Metazoa; phylum Chordata; class Amphibia; order Caudata; family Salamandridae; genus Calotriton; species Calotriton arnoldi. Next base: position 128,703 of record CAWUFW010019144.1, on the reverse strand, counting down.
CCCGGTGTTAGTTCCTCTCAGGTGACAGTCAGTTGCCAAGAAATAGGCCATTCGGTTTACAGACTAACGATAAAGGCGATTGGAGTTTAACATTGGAGTCGCCGATACTAATACCTTCTCTTTTTTATCTACTACTTCATACCTCTGTGAGCCTCAATTCTACCTCATGAGGAAGTAGGCCTGCCCCGGTGATGTTTGCGAGCGCCTTCACTCACTGAGCCATCTTGCCATGCAGAAACCGGATCGCCCGAGTATACAGATCCTGATTTACAAACAAAATGACTAAGTTACTGCTTGAAGGTCCAGATGCAGCTGGTGGGGATACTGTGGGAAGGAGTAACCATCACCCCAGGTCTCACAGGGGTGAGGGGCAAGGGCAAGCTGGAGAATTTTTTTTTTTTTTTAACTGAGAGAAGATAGCATTTCTACACTTCATTTAAAAATCTGGACATTTTCTTAAACGGCAATATTTCATACATTTCTACAAAATAAGCAAATGTAGTGCTACGAAAACATTCATAGACTACTTTTTTGTAGTACATTCTTTACATGTTGAATTGTGTCTGAAGGCAGTCGCATGTTCCACGTGTTTTGAAAGGGAACACTAGTGAACACCTAACAGTCATAACTTAACAAGAGAAGTTGTGTAACTTGAGAGTCGTAAGTTATGCATGTTTTCATAAGTCAGCCTTAAGTGCTCAAGAATAACACTAGCCCCAGGGTACTCTGACCTCCATTGAATAGTTATTTGTTGGATGGTCCCTACCTCTCCCTTACTTGTGTCCCTGTTATGACCAAATTCCAGAATGCTCCCCAGTTATGTGTGTTATAGCAATACAAACGCAGGTGAACATTCGCATGCACAAGCTAGGGAAGTTCTCCTTTAATATTATTGCTCCAGATACATCAGTTTGGTAAGGGGTCTCCTTGGGACCCCGCAGACCCTCTGCTGAGATCCGAAAGACCATGTGACCTTTAAAGTCAATCAATCAGGGAATTGGAGGGTCTTAAGGCGCTGGGGGGGGGAGAAGTAGCAGCTCCGAGGAACGAGCGGATCTAGTCGAGGGCGGTTCCTTGTATGCCGGCGTCGTGTAGTCTGGCGGTGAGTGTGCGGTGGGAGACGGTGTCAAATGCTGCTGACAGGTCCAGTAGGATCAGGGCTGCGGTGTTGCCTTGGTCGAGGAGGGTGCGGATGTCATCTGTGGCGGCTAGTAGGTCAGTCTCAGTGCTGTGGTTGCTGCGGAATCCGGGTAGGGAGGGGTCAAGGATGGAGTTGTCTTCAATGAACTTTGTTAGCTGTGCGTTGACGGTCTTCTCAGCGACTTTTGCCGTGAATGGGAGGAGAGAGATATGCCGGTAGTTCTTGAGGTCCGTGGGGTCTGCTGAGGGTTTCTTAATCAGGGGTCTGACTTCTGCGCGTTTCCAGTCGTCGGGGAAGGTGCCGGTCCTGAAGGTGGCGTTGATGGTGCGTCGTAATTCTGGTGCGATGGCAGCTCTGTGGTAGATGTGCTGTGGGCAGGGGTCCATGGGGGCCCCAGAGTGGATGCCTTTCATGGTCGAGGGGGTCTCTTTGGTCGTGACCGGTGCCCAGGAGTCGATGGTGGGCTGGTTGGTGTTGCCAGAGGGCGGGGTGGTTGCAGGGTCAGGTGTGTGGTTGTTGAAGTTGTCATAGAGGTTCTTGATTTTCAGATGGAAGTACGATTCGAGCTTATCGCAGAGGTCCTGGGAGGGGGTGATGTCTGTGGCTTCGCTGGGGGGCTTGGTGAATTCTTGGATGACACTGAAGAGCTCCTTGGAGTTGCTGGCGTTGGCGAGTATTTTATTGGTTCTGATGTGTTGGGGGTATTTCATCATGGCATTTTTGTAGGTGGAGTGGTTGTCGGGCGTCTTGTTGTTTCTCCAGTTCTTCTCGAGGTGTCTACAAATGCTTCTGGCTTCTTGGAGGTCGGCGGTGAACCATGTGGCTTGCCTGTGGAGCTGTTTGTCGGAGTTGCGTAGCTGGGCGAGCTTATCTGGGCAGCTCGAGATCCAGGTGTGAAGCTCCCTGGCTGCGAGGTTGGCGTCGGTTGTGGTGGTGGGGGTGTCGCGGTTGAGGGTGGAGTTGAGCTGCTCTTCGGAGATTCTGCTCCAGTTTCTTCATGGTGGGCCCGGAGCAGGTTTGGGTGGCTTGGGTTTGTTGACGAGGAAGTGTACACAGTGGTGGTCAGTCCAAGTGGGTTGCGTGGTGTGGCTGAAAAGGGTTCTGTTTCCCCCTGTGAAGATGGGGTCGAGGGTGTGTCCTGCCTTGTGGGTGGGCATGGCGACGAGTTGTTTCTGTCTGATGTTGGCAAGGTTGTCAAAGAGGGTGGTGGAGTTGTGCTCACTGGGGTTGTCGAGGTGGAAGTCCAGGTCTCCGATGAGTATGTAGTCCATGGAGGCGATGGCCTGGGGTGCGATGAGGTCGGTGATGGTGGATGCGAAGGGGGCTCGGGGTGCCCGGGGGTCGATAGGCGAGGGTGCAGTGGAGTGTGGAGTTGGGGCTGGAATGGACCTGGAAGTGTAGGTGTTCGGTGGCGGAGAAGGCGTCGCTCGAGGTGGAGAGGCGGAGGGAGTTTTTGTGCACGATGGCGAGTCCTCCTCCCGGGTGGTTGGGGCTGTCCTTCCTCTGGATCTTGTATCCATCCGGGATGGCGATGTCGTGGGCGGGAGTGGCGTTGGTCCAGGTTTCTGTAAAGAAGGCGATGTCTGGTGAGAGGGTGTCGAGGAGGTTCCAGATCTCTACGGCGTGTCTGTGCATGGAGCGCACGTTGAGGAGGATGCATTTCAGGGTGTTGGTGGTGTAGGTGGCTGGGGCGGTGGCGAAGGTCTGGCGGCAGTGGCGGCAGGAGAACTGACCATGGTTTGTGTTCAGGACCGACTGCTGGCAGTTGTTTTTTCTTCCGGGGTTAAGTGCGAGAAGGGCTGCTGCGTCGTAGCGGTGGATGGTAGGAGATCCAGGGGTTCTGGCCCTGGTCGCGGTCGGGTCGCAGACGGGCACAGACGGGCTTGCCTTTGGCTCGCAGCAGCCGCCATTATATAGGGGAAAGGGGAGGTAAGAGCAGCTGGGAGGTGGGTACGGGAGAACTGGGGGGGTGGGGCCGCAGGGGCAGCAGCGGCAAAAACGGGCGGGAACAGCAAATACGGTGAGAGACAGGCGCAATATGAGAGCGGGAAAAAGTAAGGCAAAAACAAAGGCAAATTACCAATACAATTAAGGAAAAACAAATGTGAGCAAAAAGGAAAGACAAAATAAGAGCGGGCAGGGACACTGAAACACGGCGAGAGGAAGCAGGGAACAAGGGCAGACTGCAGCCTCGAGCCACTACCTGTTCAGAGGAGGACGGGGCACCAGCGGCGAAGGCTCAGACAGCGGAGCTGCATGGGCGGGGAGCTGGGTCTCTGGCCAGAAGGTCAGAGGTCCTGCTCGGTTGTCCGCGCAGCGGCCGCCATTATATAGGGGAAAGAGGAGGGAAGTGCAGCTGGGACATGAAATGAACAAGCTTTGCTGCCTCTGGCTCCCATTCGCGTCTGCTCTCTGCTCAGACTTGCAGCAGCACTCAAGCGAAATACCTCCCATTCCTTCTGACACTCGCCTGGGACCTTCAGCAGTTTAATTTTCCCTCAGCACCAGCTTACTGGCAGTGGACGTGGCCTCTTTTGTGGTCTTGGGATTTATGACAGCTTGTCAATAAGCTTTTTGTATAAATAACCCAAATCTAGCATCTCACCACCAACAACATGAGCGTGACCACTAGCAGCATCCTTAGCAGGCACTAGAACAAGGGGCAGATTGTCCATGCCAAGGAGGTAGCCTTAATACCAGTACACACAAGATGCATCTAGTCTGGACCTTGGAGCTAGGTTTGAGCAAAGTAGCAAAAAAAGAAAAGTTGCACACTGTTGCAAAAATGTATGTTGAATTTGGGGAAACTAAGTTAGTGGTATTTCTCATCAACAAGCATTGGTAATGCATTGGTTTCACCTATGTGATTAATAATAAGTTGTTTTTTGTTGTAAGTTGTAGCTTAGTGAGCAGTTGTGCAATACCAAGCTACAACTTACAACAAAAACAGCTTATTATTAATCACATAGGCGTAACCAATGTATTGCTTGTTAGGATATGGATGCACACTTGTTTTTGATAAATTGATAGTTTGTCACACTAATTTATTTTCTGCACACACGTAGCTGGTTCATTCGTCATGATGTCAAACACCAGATGTGAATGGTTATGAGTATGATTTAATGCAGGACTGAGAGGCGGCACTACTAGCCACATTACTAATAAAAGTGTATGAAAAGAAAAAGGAAACTAATGTGAGATGTCTTGCAAGGTTGGAACGCACACTCATCCATCCTGCAGTGTCCTAAGTTCCCTGGTGCTATGCAGCAGTTTAAGATCTTTTTAGAGTTTCCCGTTGCTCAAATTAGTGTAATTTCTGGTATTTATATGTTTCCCTCGTCTTCATTGCTTGATTTTGATCTCAAGAAAGTGTCACTCATAGTCGTTGAATGTCACTCATAATTACACTGAAATTATGGAAATTTCACACATAAGCAATCTGAAACCTTGGCAGCTATGCTGCCAGTCCTTCAATACTAACAAAAGGATTACACACCTGCAAAGCATTCTCAGCCCTGCACTTTTCCCAAACAACTCCAGCAAGGTTTGGAAAATTTGTCGACATTATCAGTGCAGCGCTCCACACTTCACGATCTGGTTCCAACGACCAAGACGCCATTCGATGACTGTGTCGCTCTTCCAGCAGGTCAACAATAGCTACTTTAGACAAGCCAGCAAACATGCCGCCAAAAACCTCTGGACGTTCTTTCAACCTTGAATACTTTTCACCTTTACAAAGCAACCTCAGACACTTATAGCCCGTCAGCATGCCACACTTGGACTCAGTATTCACAGATGCACTATACCATTTATTTATAAAGACTCAGTTAATTGATCAGATCCTGAGGTCAATCAAAAGCACTTAGACCTTTTTGGCGTTTCAGTTTTGCACATAGTCAAATTAACTTAGTTAGAAGCACTGTTTTAATTAATATTACAATTTTAGCAACATTTCTTCGTCTGTTCTTATCATGTAACCATTTTAAGTAATTGAACATGATTAAAAATGTACTTACTTTTCACCTACTCACACAACCTGCACATATTGACGGTGCAATGCAGCAGTACACTGCGTGGAGGAGAGCAGGCTTGAAACGCAGAGAGAGGCTAGACCGCATCTTCCCTTCTCCAGTTTTCCAGCGCCCCTACAGTCGGTTTCACCATGCTGTCAGAGATGCTAGAAACACCTTGATCATCTTCCTCCCTAGCATAGCAGGGCACCTGGGTCCAATAAAATTACCCATTTGTTATTTCCTGCACAATTCTTTCTTCCATTAACAGGCTAGCAACCATCACCTTAATTTTTGTACATTTGTGTTGTTTTTTATTTTTATTTCTGAAACACATCCAGTGCCCTTAACAATAGCTTCAAGGTAGGCCCAGAAAATACAATGCAAACAAAACTTAACTGCTTTAGCCCAGTCATACGTGCCCCTCATAATTGAAGCATATTAGACAGTAAATAGTCTAAATGTAGGGGAAGACTAAGACACTATTATCAACATATTCACAGCATGATTCCTACATTCTTCAAATATTCCATAGTGAATATTTCCCAAACCTATGTTCAGCCTTTTCACGAGCCTTCTCCATACTGTTTCCCGCTTCTCTCTGCAGTCTAATAATTCCACCTTGAGGCTTTCCTCCCTCATCAATGTTTCAAAAATATCTTACCTGCTTGTCTCTCTGCTCTCTTAAACACATTCCCTGCATTCCATTGCTTTGCAAATGCGTCTATAAATAGACGCTCTTTTTCCTCTGACGTCTTGTAACATTTTTCGTGAATCATGTTGATGTTTTTCCTACCCTCATATTTAGTTTGCAGAAATAAGTGGTGCACTACTTATCGTTCCCTTTAATCTTGTACTCCCTTCTGACTCTCCCCAAAAGTACGAACCTTTGTTTCACACTTATAAACAATAGACTGACCTGGGTGGATGCTAAGCAAAGATTTGCACCATTGCAAAAAATGTCTGTGATAAAAAGGTAGTTTTGGACTTTGGAAGTGCATTTAATTCCAAAATCGATTTTCACCACAGTTTTATTTTAAAAGCAGCCTGCAAGGCAGGCCTAGCTGTAAAATGACACCAGACACCACAGCAGTGCACACTTCGGTGCATTAAGTCCACGGGGTCTCTAAACCTACATGCCTACCATATACTAGGGACTTACAGGTAGGTTGTCTTGGCCAATTAGAATTATACTAATTACCATGTACTTTTAAAGGACAGAGCACTGGCCCCCGGCCTGGTTAGCAGAGGCCAGGGGACCTTTGGAGTCAGTACCCACCAGCATCAGTCAAAACATGGGGGTGATCAAAAAGGATGAGTTAACTATATGCCCCCCCCCCAGATGAAAGGTGGGTAACTAACGTACACCCTGGTAGTCCTTATCATCTAAGTGGAAACATCTGGATAGTCTATCTACATTGGCATGGGCAGTCCCTGGTCTGTCTTCCACTGTGAAGACCATCCCCTGTAGGGAAATGGACCACCTCAACAATTTAGGGTCCCCCCTCATGTGCATGAGCCATCTGAGTAGTATGTGGTAAGTTTGAACACAGTCTTGGGCCTGGTTAACAGAGCCCAGGACACTTTCAAAATCAAAACCCCCAGCATCAGTCAAAAAATGGGGGTGATCAGAGGAAAAAAGTTGACTTTCCCACAATGAAGTAAATTATTTCATGTGATTGCATAAAAATTATTTCCACAAATTGGTTTGCTCCAAATGTAATGTGAATTATGAACTGATTTAAACCATTATTACCATTTATTTATTGAGGAACAAAGCAAATACATTTGACTCCAATTTTCAAATTGAAACAAGGTAGTAAGGTGAGGCAAAATATGTCAAATTTCTTATTACATAAGGAGCAAAACTGCAAAATTGATTTGCGGCCTTTACTTTATAAAGTTTATATACAGACATGATGTTTTTATTGAGAACCTTTACACATAAAAAGCTATTTAGTAAGAAAGAAGCTTCACATATTTTTCTGCAAAGCTTTCCACAAATCATTTACTCCATTATTGCTTTGGAGCAAACCTCTTTATGTTATATGGACTGCAGTAAAATTGTTTTGCTCTGTCCCAATTTATGGAAGCAGCAAAAATGGTGGAAAATTGATTCACACTTGTTTGCCCAAGCATGTCTGCAGCTTCAATTAGTTTGCAACCAAAGTTATCACTAGAGCCCACGGATCAGATTTGCTAAGATATTGCACAGGCGCAAAGGCATGCTATGTCATGCAAAGAGGTGTAAACTTTTGGAAGGGTATTTACTTTTCAGCACAAAATGTATGTTGGACTGGAAAGGTACCCTTTTCTCTGTGCAAATAGTGCTTTGCACTGCTTTGTGCCACTTTGTGTTAATGGGGCATTAAATCGCTGGGAAATAGGCAGTCTACTAAAAGAGTCAGATCAGACTTTGCGTCAAAAATCACACCTCGTTGAAGCAGGCACAAATTTGTAAACATTTTCTTATCTCTCCAAACATTTCACACATTGCGTGTGGAGTTCACTGTAAAGCACACATTAAGTATGTGGAATGTATTAGAATTTGTCTAGGTGTAGGATTTTCTACGTGAAGGGTATGTTTCCTGTACAAACCCTATGCAAAATGTCACACACACCTCAACACCGTGATGCAAAGGTTTTGCGTGGCACCTGACAGCCTGTTTTTGTGCGCAGCAGATCATTTCTAATAAATATTGCTCTGCTTTCTTCTGCTTGGGCAACACAGCACAGCAACCTTTTTCTGCCTTTCTCATTTCTGTGACTGTGTTTGTTTCTTTGTCCTTCATTTTCAGGAATAATTTTTGAGGAGGAGAAAGAGGGTTTACAGGCAAAGAACTTTTAGGACTGTCCAGGTAAGCAGTAATTTGTTGATGTTTTCGATACTTGTAGCTCGTCAGCATGCCAAACTTGGACGCAGTATTCATAGATGCACTATACCAACTATTTAAAAAGACTCAGTTAATTTATCAAATCCTGAGGTCAGTCTAAGCACTTAGGGGTCTATTACGATGGTGGGCGGAAAACCACCCCGACCGCCATGGTAGCGGAAAACAACCGACCGCCGGTACCGCGGCAAAACCGGCGGCCAGATTAGGATGTCCTGCCAAAAAAACCGACCACGGCGGTAATAGCCACCGAAAAACTGCTCGTAGCGGGCGGAGAAGGCAAAAACCCGTCCGCGGCGGTCGGATTCTCGGAGGAAAAAAATCAAACCGCCGCCACGACAGCGGAGACACCGCTCGGAACATTAGGATATCCCCGATGTGACCGCGGTACGTTCTGCTGAATCCGACCACCGAAAACGCCAACAGTGATGAATGGGAGAGCCGCCGGAAGAACTGCAGCATAGCCACCGCTGCGGACGCAACAAGGTCACAAAGTGCACACAGCAAACTAGCCATGCACCCAAAAACACATAACACACCCCAATGACACAACCACATGGCAACTACAAAAATCCAAATCCCAGGACAACCCACACAACACACCTGACAGCAATACCCCATTTGGACACACCCACATAGCTGGGTATAAAACCAGCCCCTTCCCTGACCACAATCCTTTGCAATACTCCACAACTGAAGGGCCCAACACCAGAGCACAAAGGAGAGGCAAATCTGCACACCATCACTACTCACACCACACACAGCACCACCACCACTTCCACATCTGTGTGTCTGGCACTGGTGTTGTGTGCTGCAGGTGTGATGGGGGTATGTGTGAAGATTCCTACTTGTGTTTGACAGTCATGGAGTGTGTCAATGGGCACTGTGTGTTGTGCTGCTGACATGCTCCTGTCAAGTAGTTGGATACATATGTGTGGCTGTTCACTATTTGACTTCAGGGCCTTCCTTTCATCCCTGTGCCTATCCATGGGTTGCCTTGCTGTGTCCCTGAGTTGTTGCACTGAGGTGACTGTGGTTTGACTTCAGTCACTGTGCCAGCCATGTGTGATTTGATGGGCTGAGGGTGTTCTTATATATTCCTTGTCTTGCATGTGATGTACACATGCTTGGTAGTTAGCTCCTTGGCCTTCCAGTTGTGGGCACCTCACTTTAGCTTTCCTATATGTTGTACTCCATTGCTGCTGGCATGTGGTTTGTGTATGTGGCTGTGTGTCAGTGTGGGGTATGTCTGTGTGACTTGGCAGGCTGTGTGTCCAGTGGAGTGATTGTTCTTTTTCTGTGTGTGTGTGCATTTTCTGCTTGGACTCAGTTTCCTTGCCATGTGTGTGGTGTTGTTGTGGTGTGTGGGTTGCCCTGGCCCTGTGCTTCTGTGCTGTGTGTTCCTCTGCAACCACTCCTGCTGTGGCTGTCTCCCTAGTTGTTTGGTGTGTGGTGCAGGGTGTGGGTTCACCTGGCTTGTTGTTGTGCATGGGAGAGCACAGGAGGGGCACAGGGCATGTCCCTTGAGGAGGGGGGGCCTGGTGTGTGGAGGGTGGAGGTGTGGCCTTGTGGTCTTTGTGCACTACCCATGCCTGGCGCTGGCCCTGCCTTCTGCATTGTGCGCATGTTTTCCCGCGTTTTCACCGCTGCGGTGACGTGACCGGGACATTACTTCATGGTCGCGGTGGATGGGTGACCTGGATGCGGAGCGGTGATTTGGTGACAGGTAGGACATGTGTGGGTACAGTTGTGGATGTGTTCCTGTCCCCACCAGGGTGTCTGGTGTGGACAGGAACCCTAGATCAGCCCATGCGTTGTGTGTTGTGGTTGTGTGCGGAGTTGTATTGTTGCATACCTGCGGCGGCGTCCGCGACGGGCCATGATTTGCTGGTGATGTATTTGGTACAGCGCCGGGAAGACGTGCAAAGCTGGGTCCGTTGCGCTCGGGTCCGGGCGGTTGGGACCGGGCGGTTGGGACCGGGGATCAGGTTTAGCACTCCGCTATGATGCTTCCGCCGTCTGTGGTTGGCCGGTTTCTCCGCTGCGGTGCGACTGGCTGTTTAGGGCATCCTGATTTGTACGGCGGTCAGGACGTCATTCCGCACGGCGGTGAGTCTCCATTGGCTCCCACCGCCGCGGTAGCGGGCGCATTTTGATGGCGGTTAGCGTCGCACCGCGCCGGACGGGAAATGGGCTACGCTTGGCTAGCCTAATATGGCGGGCGTGAGGTCCGCTGCTGGCGTGCGGAAAAAAGCATTTTCCGTCACCGCCAGCACCGCGGTGGTGCCTCCGCCCGCCATCGTAATGGGCCCTTTAAGACCTTTTTGGCGTTTCAGTTTTGCACATACTCAAATTAATTTGGTTAGAAACACTATTTTAATTACTCTTACGATTTTAGCAACATTTCTTCTTTTTATCTTCTTTGTCTGTTCTTATCATGTAACGATTTTAAGTAATTGAACATGATTAAAAATGTACTTACTTTTCACCTACTCACACAACCTGCACATATTGACTGTGCAATGCAGCAGTACACCTCGTGGAGGAGAGCAGGCTTGAAGCATAGAGAGAGGCTAGACGACATCTTCCCTTCTCCAGTTTTCAATTGCCCCTACAGTCGGTTTTACCATGCTGTCAGAGATGCTAGAAACACCTTGATCATCTTCCTCCCTAGCATAGCAGTGTACCTGGGTCCAATAAAATTACCCATTTGTTATTTCCTGCACAATTCTTTCTTCCATTAACAGGCTTGCAACCATCACCTTAATTTTTGTACATTTGTGTTGTTTTTTTATTTTTATTTCACATTCAGTGCCCTTAACAATTGCTTCAAGATAGGCCCAGACAAAACAATGTAAACAAATCTTAACTGCTTCAGCCCCCTCATACGTGCCCCTCATAATTGAAGCATATTAGACAGTAAACATTCTAAATGTAAGGAAAACTAATACACCATTATCAACATATTCACAGCATGATTCCTACATTCTTCAAATATTCCATAGTGAATATTTCCCAAAACTATGTTCAGCCTTTTCACAAGCCTTCTCTATACTGTTTCCCGCTTCTCTATGCAATCTAAAAATTCCACCTTGAGGCTTCCCTCCCTCATCAATGTTTCAAAAATATCTTACCTGTTTGTCTCTCTGCTCTCTTAAACACATTCCCTGCATTCCAATGCTTTGCAAATGCGTCTATAAATAGACGCTGTTTTTCCTCTGACGTCTCTTGTAACATTTTTCGTGAATCAATAGGGGAGAGGATGTAGCCTTATGGCTAGAGCAGTCTTCTTCGAAGCTTGGGAACCAGGTTCGAGTCTCGGCAACAACGCTCAACATCCTGTGATTCTGGGCAAATCACGTAATCTCCCCGTGCCTAACAAAAAAAATAAAAATGAATGTGTCCTTGTGTAACGGAACTGGTGCTCATGTAAAGCGCTGTGATACCTGATATCTTCGGGTCAAGTTCGCGCTATATAAAACTCTAGAAAAAAAAAATCATGTTCATGTTTCTCCTACCCTCATATTTAGTTTGCAGAAATGAGTGGTGCACTACTTATCATTCCCTTTAATCTTGTACTCCCTTCTGGCTCTCCCCGAAAGTGAGAACCTTTGTTTCAAACTTATAAACAATAGGCTCACCTGGGTGGATGCTAAGCAAAGATTTGCACCATTGCAAAAAATGTATGTGATAAAAAGGTAGTTTTGAACTTTGGAAGTGCTTTTAATTCTAAAACCGATTTTCAACACAGTTTTATTTTAAAAGCAGCCTGCAAGGCAGGCCTGGCTTTAAAATGACACCAGACACCACAGCAGTGCACACTTCGGTGCATTAAGTCCACGGGGTCTCTAAACCTACGTGCCTACCATATACTAGGGACTTACAGGTAGGTTGTCTTGGCCAATTAGAATTATACTAATTAACATGTACTTTTAAAGGACAGAGCACTGGCCCTGGGCCTGGTTAGCAGAGGCCAGGGCACTTTTAGAGTCAGTATCCAGCAGCATCAGTCAAAAAAAGGGGGTGATCAAAAAGGATGACTTACCTACATGCCCCCCCCGATGAAAGGTGGGTAACTAACCAACACCCTGGTAGTCCTTAGCATCTAAGTTGAAAAACCTGGATAGTCCATCTACATTTGCATGGGCAGTCCCTGGTCTTTCTTCCACTGTGAAGATCATCCCCTGTAGGAAAATGGACCACCTGAACAATTTAGGGTCCCCCTCCCCTCATGTGCATGAGCCATCTCAGTGGTCTGTGGTCTGTTTGAACACAGCCATGGGGCTGGTTAACAGAGCCCAGGACACTTTCAACATCAATACCCACCAGCATCAGTTAAAAAAGGGTTGTGATCAGAGCAAAAAAGATGACTTTCCTACAATGAAGTAAATTATTTTATGTGATTGCATAAAAATTATTTCCACAAATTGGTTTGCTCCAAATGTAATGTGAATGATAAACTGATTTAAACCATTATTACCATTTATTTATTGAGGAACAAAGCAATACATTGGCTCCAATTTTCAAATTGAAACAAGGTAGTAGGGTGAGGCAAAATACATTTGTCAAATTTCTTATTACATAAGGAGCAAAACTGCAAAATTGATTTGCTTCCATTACTTTATAAAGTTTATATACGGACATGATGTTTTTATTGAGATTTTTTACACATAAAAAGCTATTTAGTAAGAAAGAATCTCCACATATTTTTATGCAAAGATTTCCACAAATCATTTACTCCATTATTGCTTTGGAGCATACCTCTTTATGTAATATGGACTGCAGTAAAATTGTTTTGCTCTGTCCCAATCTATGGAAGCAGCACAAATGGTGGAAAATTGAATCACACTTGTTTGCCCAAGCATGTCTGCAGCTTCAATTAGTTTGCAACCAAAGTTATCACTACTCCCAACAGATCTGGCTTGCTAAGTTATTGCACTGGTGCAAACTCTTGCTATGTGATGCAAAGAGGTGTAAGCTCTTGGTAGGGTATATACTTTTCAGCACAAAATGTATGTTGGACTGGAAATGTAACCTTTTCTCTGTGCAAATAGTGTTTTGCACTGCTTTGTGCCACTTTGTGTTAATGGGGCAATAAATCATTGGGAAATAGGCAGATCACCACTGCAAGGACTCGGTAAGGTAAGTAGAAGATCCTTTATTGAGTATAGAGATAACAGGACGAGTTGGTACGTCCGACTCCCATGGAAACCAGCCCCCAACTCCCAACCGACACAGTCCCACATTCCATTCCTATGGCAACTCAAGGGTTCCACAACAGAAGTACCCAACACATCTTCGCCCTTATATATACACCGAAAAACAAAAGATACATAATGGCAAAGGAACAGAAGAAAAACAAGGAACACTATACAATGCATTGCAAGAAGTGTATATACATATATACATATGAAGAACAATGACCATCAATAATTTAAGACACAAAATCACGCAGCTTGGAAGATGGAAACTTTGTCCTGGTGGACACTCTCCTCCCCACACCATCAACCATAACATCGTTTCCTCTTCCAACACAAGAATCAATCTTGCTCATGCGAACATCATGTGCAATGGAAATTTTATCTTTGTTCCACCATTTTCCATTTTGTAATCTTACTACATTCTTCCTCACATCCACAACTTTTTGTGGAGAAGAAAACTTGGAATCCTTCATAGCGATGATCCTGGGTATTTTGACTCTGACAAAATCACCAGCGGCTACTTTGGACTCTGTTCCCCGAACACTCACATACTTATTCTGAGCATGCTGTCTTTTCCTGCCCACATCTTCCAATTTTTGCTTGGAAATGATGGAAGGCCCCATCCACTATCTTGTCAACTTAGATGCAGGTAAGCTGCCTATTAGTAAGGCAAAAGGAGATAAGTCAGTGTCAGCATTGGGGGTGGTGTGGACCGCCCACAACAACTTGTGTAACTCCTCCTTACATTTCAGACCACTGGACCTGGCTAACTGTATATTATCTTTGATAACTCTGTTAAAACGTTCTACCAGGCCATTGCTTCTTGGATGGTACAAAGAGGTCTTGGTGTGTTTCATGCCCAGAAAGGTTAAAAACTCAGAAAATTGAATGGATGAGAATTGACAACCATTATCTGAAAAAATTTCATCAGGAATGCCTTCCCTAAGAAAAATGGATTCCAAAGATTCGATGACGTTGGAAGTATTGGGAGACTTAAACTTAATTTCCGGCCAACGCCTATAAAAATCCACAATAACAATGCGATATTCCAGCAAACCTCTAGAAATAACCATGGGACCAATGATGTCAATGGCTAATTTCCCCCACAGCTTATCGGGAACCTCAATGGCTTCAACAGGACTGGGAACGGTAATCTGACACTTGTCGCTGCCAGCACAATTGATACAATCTCTAACAAAATGCTCAACACTCCTGTCTAATTCTGGCCACCAAAAGCATTCCCTGATCCTCCTCTTCATGGCACGCATACTGATGTGCCCCTCATGAGCTAAAATAAGGACTCTGTTCCTCATACTCTCAGGAACAACCAACACACCGGACCGGTAAAGGAGGTCGTTGATAATAGACAACACCCCAAAAACATGTTTGTAAACATCACATTTTACCCCATCAGACTTCCATTCAGAGCAACCTTGACGAATACCATTCTTCACCTCAGCAATCTGTACATCAGCATCACAAGCAGTGAGCCACTCACTTTCTAGTATGGCACCATCACATCTCTGTTCAACCGCACACACCAAATCAGTGTCCATATTCTCTGATGTTTCCCACTCATCAACCACATTGCAACTCGGAAGACGAGACATACAATCTGCCAAGATATTTTTGGCACCCGGAACATATTCAACAGTGTAATTATATTCTTGAAGTCTATATTGCCATTTAGCAATTCTGGGTGTAGCTCGTTCCATGCCTTTGGTTGTAAACAACTGCACCAGGGGCTTGTGATCAACTCAAACAGTGAAATGAGAGCCCCCACAAGTACATTTTGAAGTGGACTATGCCCCACCAGCAAGCTAAGGCTTTTCGCTCGATCACCGAATAGGATGACTCAGCACCCATCAAGCTTCTTGAAGCAAAGGCTACGACCTCATCCTTGCCCTCTCCACGCTGCATAAGAACGGCACCTAATCCCATTGTGGCTGGCATCAGTCATGATAATGGTTTCATCACAAGTATTGAATGGTTTCAAGGGTATGGCATGAACGAGTTCTTTTTTGATGAGCCTAAATTCTTGATCACACAAGTTACACCAAACAAATGTTACATTTTTTTTAAGAAGATTTCTCATGTGATAAGACTTTTCCGTACATTTAGGAATAAACCTTGAATAGAATTCATTCAATTAGACCTAGGAAAGATCTTAATTGATCCTTGTTCTTGGGAGGATCAAAATCATCAATAGCCTTAACAAGGTTAAGCTTAGGTTCTACACCCTTGGCAGATAATTTATAACCTAAGTAATCAATGTTGGAAACACTAAATTTACATTTCTCCATGCTGAGAGTTACACCTCTCGCCTTCAAAATGGATAAGACTTGATGCATTCTGACATCATGCTGAACTTGATCATTGCCAAACACTAAAACATCATCTTGAAATGCAACAACCCCCTTAATATCCTTAAACATGCCTTCTACCACCCGTTGAAATACGGCAGACGCCAAAGCCAACCCAAAAGGCACATGCTTGAATTGAAATAAACCCTCAGGGGTAATAAAAGATGTTAAATGTCTACAATCAGGATGAAGGTTGATCTGATGGTTTGCTGAGGTCATATCCAACAAGCTGAACATTTTGCCACCCTCCAAAGTAGAAAGCATTTCAGTGATGTTTGGCAAGGGGTGATGATCGATCCAGATTTGTTTTTTAAGATCGCGTAAATCCACACACATGAGGACAGAACCATTAGCCTTACGTGCTAAAACAATGGGGGCAATCCAATTAGAACATTCAACTGGTTCAATAACACCAAGTTCACAAAGTTTCTGTAGTTCAGCTTTTAATTCAGCACGCAAGGCTAACGGAACTCTTCTAACTTTGTGTGCCACTGGGTAAGATTCATCAATCAATCTGATCTTATGGGTAAAACCCTTCAGGGTACCTAGAACCTTTTGGGAAACTTCAGGAAACTGCATTTCGCACTTGTTTATATGTTTAACAGGCACAATGGGTAGATAGCTGCTCCTCAACACGACCTGAGGAGGATTATTAGGGTCAAGTAATATGCCTAGGTTCTTCTGATCGTGCCAACCTAACAAACACGAGTCATCCTTGGCAACATATACAACCCCATCAGAGCTATTAGTTTGAAACTTCAAAGTGGTGGAGAATTCACCCACTACATCAATGATTTTACCACCGTATCCCACAGGACGCTGTTTGGAATCAATCAAATTAGTACTTTTAAAATGGTTGTGCCAAACTTCCTCACTCAACAAGGTATAAGGTGAACCAGAGTCCGCCATTACTTTCACATCAATGCCAATGATGCTCACTGTGCAAAATGGTCTAGCAAAATCATTCAACCCAATGCGACAGAAAGAATCGTCTGCAGCAACATCCTTGACCATGAGCACTTCATCATCTTCACTGGTAAAATGCTCATCCTCATCACCATTACTGGGGCTTACTCCATAATTTTTTTTCTTATGTTGGACCCTATTGGAAGATCTACAGATTTTGGCAAAATGACCCCTACGCATACACTTAGCACATGTGCGGTCCTTGGCAGTACAAACAATGGCACTTCCTAAATGAGAAGGACTGCCACAATGATAACACTCTAATTGTCTGAAAGGAAGTCTTTTGAATGACTTGTCCAATGCTTTACCAGCGTCAGATGTATTTACAGAAGTCTCCTTGATCTTGGCCTTGGTATACTTGGATTTCACCGCTAAGACATCAGAAGAGTGAGATTTTTCGTCTGACCCAGTCAATTGACTCATGAAGGATGTGGTGCTGTCAACCCTAGAAGCTATTTCTACAGCCTTCTCCAACGTAAGATTAGGTTTAGATAATAGGGCCTCTTGAATTTTCTTGTTGTTAGTTTTCTCTACCAGCTGATCACGGATCATTTCGTCCTCAAAATCCCTATATTCACATGAAACAGCCAAAATTCTTACAGCTCCAACATAACTGGCAGCTGATTCACCTGAAATTTGAACTCTTCTATAAAATGTATGTCTTTCCATTATAACATTCTTCCTTGCTTTAAATCTCAAATCCAATGCTCTTAAAGCCGTGGCTTACTCATCAATAACACTGTCACCCTCTCCTTCACCTTATCTAGCCAAAATAGGATCAGAAGGAATGTGCTTGAGGATTTTGCGTCCTTCTGCACCTAAACAATGACAAAGGATGGCAAACTTCTTTTTATGAGTAAAAGAGTCACCTTCTAATGCATCCAAATACGCCTCAAAAGCTTCCTTCCATTGCTCCCAATCAGATTCGGGATTGGTAGGACTAGGAGAGAAGGCAGGTGGAGGAACTAGTGAGTGTTGCATTTTGGAAAGGAAACAACACTGTAGACAAGCAAAGAATGTTGCAAAAATACTGTTCTAAAGAAAGGCGAACAGAGTTCTTATATCTTTATATGCAACAAATAATTAAGGTTGAATCGTAACTACAAGGACTGAAGGCATTGATGATGGAAGAACTAGAACAGTATGTTCATGTGCTGTATGAAGCTACTTGCATGGTGTAAAAAGCTGTGTGCATCATCGCAGACATCTTCCAGTGCACACCACGTAGAAGTGATAAGATGAATGTGAAAAATGAGAATAAAAAGAGCCCATTTGTGCGTATCAGTGAATAAAGACCACTCTGTACACAATGCTCAAGAATGGTGAGTAAATACAGGAAGCAAATGGAGTTGTGCGTATCAGTGATTAAAGTAGCACCCAAGAATAGCTGAGTGCATCAGCGTAAGAGACTCCTTAATTGATAAAACAATACAACACAGCTGTGCGTATCAGCGATAGAAATTATGCTGTACGCCGGACTCGAGAACAGCTGGGTGCATCAGCGTGAAGAACTCCGGTTGCTATGGACACATTACAGGCTTCAGACCAAGAAAATGGCTGCACAAAGCATGATGGCGCAAGGAGGTGACGTCAGCCAACAGCGAAGAAAGGAGTCGGGCGGAGAAGGCACCCGCAGGGGCCGGCTCGAGGCAGCGCGCTGTGCCCAAGGCGTAAAATCCACCAAGTACTCACAGTTGTGAATCTTCTAGGGGCCGATGCCGGTTTGAGGCAGCGCCTTATGCCAAAACCGTCAAAATCCACCAAGGGGCCAGAATGCAGTCGGAAACGCTCACCGCTCACCACTCACCACTCAGCAACGGCTTCCCTCAAGAAGACGCCAGACACAGAGGTCGAAGACAAGGATGTCTGAAGATCAGGAACACCGCGTGGGGGACTCGTCCTGTCCCGGTCAACTCGTCGCCACTGCAAGGATTCAGTAAGGTGAGTAGAAGATCCTTTATTGAGTATAGAGATAACAGGACGAGTCGGTACGTCCAACTCCCACGGAAACCAACCCCCAACCGACACAGTCACACATTCCATTCCCATGGCAACTGAAGGGTTCCACAACAGAAGAACCCAACAACCACAAAGACCCATTGTTTTCAACGGAAAGCCCGATCTACTAAAAGAGTCAGATCAAACTTTGCGGCAAAAATCAAACCTCATTGAAGCAGGCGCAAATTTGGAAAAAATGTCTTATGTCTCCAAACATTTCACACATTGCATGTGGGCTTCACTGTAAAGCACACATTAAGGGGCCGATTCCGATTCGGGCCGGAAATCTCTCCGACCGAGCCGGACCCGGAGAGATTTCCGACCGAATCGGACCCGTGCAGCCCGACCGAACGAGTATGATGCGTCCGTATGCTATCGTACTCGAGTCGGTCGGACTCCCATTGAAGTCAATGGGAGCCGGTCGTACAACGCGTACGCGGGCTCCCATTGCCTCAATGGGTGCGAGGCGAACAAGGGCGCCCCCTACAGCGGGTACACGGCGAAGCGACTCGTGCCGTACATTGCACAGGTAGGGGGGACCCATGGGTCCCCCCTGTGTGCGACTCGCGCGGCTACGCGTACAGGGGGGGTCCGACACGGACCCCCGAAGTACGGCTCCGACTGCTCTTTCGAGCCGGACGGCGCGTGTCGGTCGGACTGCTCGCGGCGCGCATCGTACTTACCCGGCCGGGGAACGTCTCCATTGCGCGGTGCGAGTCATGTCCGAGCGAGTCGGTCGGTGCGGTTAGACCCGGGAACGAGTCGGTCGGAGCGGTTGGGACGCCCGAACGAGTCGGTCGGCGATTTCGCATCGTACTCGCTCGTCCGGACGCGCGTACGAATCGGTCGGGAAATAGGGCTCCGAATCGGATCCGGTTATGCCGAATCCGATTCGGAGCCCTACTGGCCGAGATCGGAATCGGCCCCTAAGTATGTGGAATGTATTAGAATTTGTCTAGGTGTAGGATTTTCTACGTTTAGGGTATGTTTCCTGTAGAAACCCTATGCAAGGTATCACACACACCTCTAGACCATGATGCAAAGGTTTTTCTTGGCACCTGACAGCCTGTTTTTGTGCGCAGGGGATGACCGCATCAGCAGATCATTTCTAATAAATTTGGCTCTGCTTTCTTCTGCTTGGGCAACACAGCACAGCAACCTTTTCTGCCTTCCTTATTTCGGTTTGTTTCTTTGTCCTTAATTTTTAGGAATAATTTTTGAGGAGGATAAAGAGGATTTACAGGCAAAGGACATTTAGGAATGTCCAGGTAAGCAGTAATTTGTTGATGTTTTCAATACTTGTAGCTCATCAGCATGCCAAACTTGGACGCAGTATTCAAAGATGCACTATACCAACTATTTAAAAAGACTCACTTAATTTATCGAATCCTGAGGTCAGTCTAAAGCACTTAGACCTTTTTGGTGTTTCAGTTTTGCACATACTCAAATTAATTTAGTTAGAAAAACTGTTTTAATTACTCTTACGATTTTAGCAACATTTCTTCTTTTTCGCTTCTTGTCTGTTCTTATCATGTAACCATTTTAAGTAATTGAACATGATTAAAAATGAGCTTACTTTTCACCAACTCACACAACCTGCACATATTGACTGTGCAATGCAGTAGTACACTGCGTAGAAGAGAGCAGACTTGAAACGTATAGAGAGGCTGGACGACATCTTCCCTTCTCCAGTTTTCCAGCGCCCCTACAGTCGGTTTCACCATGCTGTCAGAGATGCTAGAAACACCTTGATCATCTTCCTCCCTAGCATAGCAGTGTACCTGAGTCCAATAAAATTACCCATTTGTTATTTCCTACACAATTCTTTCTTCCATTAATAGGCTAGCAACCATCACCTTAATTTATGTACATTTTGTGTTGTTTTTTATTTTTATTTCTGAAACACATTCATAGCCCTTAACAACAGCTTCAAGATGGGCCCAGAAAATACAATGCAAACAAAACATAACTGCTTTAGCCCCCTCATACGCGCTCCTCATAATTGAAGCATATTAGACAGTAAATAGTCTAAATTTAGGGGAAAACTAAGACACTATTATCAACATATTCACAGCATGATTCCTACATTCTTCAAATATTCCATAGTGAATATTTCCCAAACCTATGTTCAGCCTTTTCACGAGCCTTCTCCATACTGTTTCCCACTTCTCTCTGCAGTCTAATAATTCCACCTTGAGGCTTCCCTCCCTCATCAATGTTTCAAAAATATCTTACCTGCTTGTCTCTCTGCTCTCTTAAACACAGTCCCTGCATTCCATTGCTTTGAAAATGCGTCTATAAATAGACGCTCTTTTTCCTGTGATGTCTCTTGTAACGTTTTTCGTGTATCGTGTTGATGTTTCTCCTACCCTCATATTTAGTTTGCAGAAATGAGTGTTGCACTACTTATCGTTCCCTTTAATCTTGTACTCCCTTCTGACTCTTCCCAAAAGTGAGAACCTTTGTTTCAAACTTATAAACAATAGGCTGACCTGAGTGGATGCTAGGCAAAGATTTGCACCATTGCAAAACAATTATGTGATAAAAAGTTAGTTTTGGACTTTGGAAGTGCTTTTAATTCCAAAATCTATTTTCAACACAGTTTTATTTTAAAACCAGCCTGCAAGGCAGGCCTGGCTTTAAAATGGCACCAGACATCACAGCAGTGCACGCTTAGGTGCGTTAAGTCCACCGGGGTCTCTAAACCTACATGCCTACCATATACTAGGGACTTACAGGTAGGTTGTCTTGGCCAATTAGAATTATACTAATTACCATGTACTTTTAAAGGACAGAGCACTGGCCCTGGGCCTGGTTAGCTGAGGCCAGGGGACCTTTGGAGTCAGTACCCACCAGCATCAGTCAAAACATGGGGGTGATCAAAAAGGATGACTTAGCTACATGCCCTCCCACCCCAGATGAAAGGTGATGTGCAACTAACCTACACCCTGGTAGTCCTCATCTTCTAAGTTGGAAAACCTGGATAGTCTATCTACATTGGCATGGGCAGTCCCCGGTCTCTGTTCCACTGTGAAGACTATCCCCTGTAGGGAAATGGACCACACCAACAATGAATACCTACCAGCATCAGTCAAAAAATGGGGGTGACCAGGGCAAAAATGATTACTTTCCTACAATGAAGTAAATCTATTTTATGTGATTGCATAAAAATTATTTGAACAAATTGGTTTGCTCCAAATGTAATGTGAATGATGAACTGATTTAACCCAGTATTACCATTTATTTATTGAGGAACAAAGCATATACATTTGACTCCAATTTTCAAATTGAAACAAGGTGGTAAGGTAGCAAAATACATTTGTCAATCTTATTACATAAGGAGCAACACTGCAAAATCGATTTGCTTCAATTACTTTAGAAAATTTATATACGGACATGATTTTTTTTTTAGAACTTTTACACATAAAATGCTATTTAGTAAGAACGAAGCGTCACATTTTTTCTGCAAAGATATCCACTATCCCTTTACTCCATTATTGCTTTCAAGCAAACCTCTTTAGGTAATATGTCCTGCAGTAAAATTGTGTTGCTCTGTCTCAATCTATGGTAGCAGCAAAAATAGTGGAAAATTGAATCACACGTGTGTGTCTGCAGCTTTAATTATTTTGCAACCAAAGTGACCACTAAAGCCCACGGATCACATTTGTTAAGACTCAGCATAGGTGCAAAGGCATGCTATGTGATGCAAAGAGGTGTAAACTCTTGGAAGGGTATTTACTTTTCAGCACAAAATGTATGTTGGACTGGAAAGGTACCCTTTTCTCTGTGCAAATAGTGCTTTGCGCTGCTTTGTGCCACTTTGTGTTAATGTGGCATTACATCGCTGGGAAATAGGCCAATCACCACAAAGACCCATTGTTTTTGACGGAAAGCCCGATCTACTAGGAGAGTCAGATCTGACTTTGCATCAAAAATCACACCTCGTTGAAGCAGGTGTAAATTTGGAGGAATGTTCTCATGTCTCCAAACATTGCATTGCACACATTAAGGGGTCGATTCCGATTTGGGCCGGAAAAAGCACCGACCGACTCGGATCCGGAAATAATACCGACCGACACGTACCTGTGGCGCCCGACACGCCAAGTACAATGCAAGGCGTGCAAAATCCGACCGACACGTACCGAAACCAAGTCAACCGACCGAGCCGCACGGAAAACAGCAATCCGGTCGGAAAAACACGCGAATCCAACCGACCGACACGCACCCGGAACTAATCCGACCAAACCGTACACGCGAACTCCAACCCGCAAAGTACGATGCAAGGCGCGAAAACCACGAGCGAGTCGGACGGAGGCCAAGCCGTACGACCGACACGCATACAAAACCGAGCCGAAGCAACACAAAACACTGCGACCGACGCGTACGCAGCATAGAAAACTGCACATACACAGCGTGAACGAAACGGAGAAGACCGTACGAGACAAATGCAGGGTCCGACTCGGTCACAAGAACGTTTCCAACATACACAGACAGTACAAAGGAAAATTCATCCAAAAAAGGCCAAACAAGCAATTACCAAGCCAATAAATACTGGGGGGTGGGGACAGAGAACAAAGACACACCCACAACTCCACCCATATAAAGGACACAAATCACAACCATGAGCCTTTGCAAATGCCATTCCACTGCCAGCACCCAAGAGAAAGCAACCACACACCCACAGCTCATCCCTCACACAAGCCACACACCATCAGCACACCAACAAATACCTACCTCACATACATCCAGCAAAACACACACTCACACACCCTCACCTGCACACCAACACACACATCACTCACCATCACCACCCATCACCATGCCCCCCAAGAAGAATCCCAAGTTCCTAGATTGTGAATTGGAAGTCATGGTAGACGAGATCCTCAGGGTAGAGCCACAGCTGTTTGGCACACTGGTCCAACAGACCCCCATCTCCCAGAAAACCAAGATGTGGGAGAGGATCATCAACAGGGTGAACGCACAATCACCATGTCGGCGCACAAAGACCGACATCCAGAACAGGTGGTATGACGTGCGCAGGAGGGTACGGGACCTGCTAAAAAAAGACTACATCAACAGCCAACACACCGGCAGTGGCCCTCCTACCAAGCCAATATACCTCAGGCCCTGGGAGGAGAAGGTGCGGGCCATCCTTCCGCCAGTGAGCGTATATGGACTAGAGGACATCCCAGAGCCTGGTGAGTACACAACAAATGTACACAATATACTGCCACAAAACACACACACATCACTGTCAAGGGGAGAGTCAAACCATGCACTCATAGCAATTACACAGCAACCAGAACAGAATCATCCCAAAATGTGTATGTCAGTCAGATAAACACAACACATGCCATCAAAAAAGTCACATCCAACTGTGCCATCACATGTACAAACACAACTACAACTACAGCTAGGCAGTGGCACAAATAGAACTAACAAACACATCCAGACATGTAGCCACCACAACAACACCAACACACAGTGAAGACCACTCAAAGGAAGGAATTCTGTGTATGCTGGCCAAGTCAGTGTAGCCAATAGCATCATAGGAGTCGCAGGCACACATATTGCCCCCCCACAACTGTCCCATCAACACCACCATGAACCATGCGCACATCACAGGGAGTGGAGAAGGACTCACAAGATGGCTGACACTGGCAACTGCTGTGGGGAGCACAAGGCCCTGCTGGCAACTGTGCACCAACAAACAGCAGGACACCACTGACTGACATCCTGAGAGACAACTTCCACTCCCTGCAATGCAAGCACGTTCCATGGTGGGATATCTGGCTAGCTGGGTGGGAAGGAGGACTTGCAGCACTGACCATAGTCACAAGCACCTCCCCTCACACACCCCCAACACAAACTCCACAGAACCCACCTGGTAGAATGCAATGCCCCCATCCTAACACAAGATCCCACAAAGAACCACCACCCTGGGTTATGTTGTGTGAAGCACAGGGCCACTCTTGGGACTTTTAGCCAAACAACTGCCAGGACAACACTCCCAGCCATCCTGTCAGCACAGCCAGCCCACCCCACAGGGAAGCAGAGTCAAAAGGAAGGAAGCATGGGCATGCTGGGAAGGGGGTGGAGGCAATAGCATGATGGGAGTCGTAGTCACTGATATTGGTCACCCCCACAACTGTCCCATCAACACCACCCTGAACCATGCTCACATCACAGGGAGTGGAGAAGGACTCACAAGATGGCTGACACTGGCTACTGCTGTGGGGAGCACAAGGCCCTGCTGGCAACTGTGCACCAACAAGCAGCAGGACACCACTGACTGACATCCTGAGAGACAACTTCCACTCCCTGCAATGCAAGCACGTTCCATGGTGGGATAACTGGCTGGCTGGGTGGGTGGGAAGGAGGACTTGCAGCACTAACCATAGTCACAAGCACCTCCCCTCACACACCCCCCAACACAAACTCCACAGAACCCACCTGGTAGAATGCAATGCCCCCCATCCTAACACAAGATCCCACAAAGAACCACCACCCTGGGTTATGTTGTGTGAAGCACAGGGCCACTCTTGGGACTTTTAGCCAAACAACTGCCAGGACAACACTCCCAGCCATCCTGTCAGCACAGCCAGCCCACCCCACAGGGAAGCAGAGTCAAAAGGAAGGAAGCATGGGCATGCTGGGAAGGGGGTGGAGGCAATAGCATGATGGGAGTCGTAGTCACTGATATTGGTCACCCCCACAACTGTCCCATCAACACCACCCTGAACCATGCTCACATCACAGGGAGTGGAGAAGGACTCACAAGATGGCTGACACTGGCTACTGCTGTGGGGAGCACAAGGCCCTGCTGGCAACTGTGCACCAACAAACAGCAGGACACCACTGACTGACATCCTGAGAGACAACTTCCACTCCCTGCAATGCAAGCACGTTCCATGGTGGGATAACTGGCTGGCTGGGTGGGTGGGAAGGAGGACTTGCAGCACTAACCATAGTCACAAGCACCTCCCCTCACACACCCCCCCCAACACAAACTCCACAGAACCCACCTGGTAGAATGCAATGCCCCCCATCCTAACACAAGATCCCACAAAGAACCACCACCCTGGGTTATGTTGTGTGAAGCACAGGGCCACTCTTGGGACTGTTAGCCAAACAACTGCCAGGACAACACTCCCAGCCATCCTGTCAGCACAGCCAGCCCACCCCTCAGGGAAGCAGAGTCAAAAGGAAGGAAGCAAGGGCATGCTGGGAAGGGGGTGGAGGCAATAGCATGATGGGAGTCGTAGTCACAGCTCTACATCCCCCACCACATGGCCCAGCAAGCTCACACTCACGCATGCACATCCCACAGAGAGTGGAAAGGCCCATCAAAGATGTCTGACACTGTTGCTGTGTCGTGGGGAGCACAAGGGCATGCTGGGTACTGCACACCAACCAACAGCAGGACACCACTGTCAGCCATCTTGCCATTGCTCTCACACCCACACACACTGAACTCCCCACAAAAGCAAGTAAGTATGGGAATGCTGGGAAGTGGGGTGGAGGCAATAGCATGATGGGAGTCGTAGTCACAGACATAGCTCACCCCCACAACTGTCCCATCAACACCACCCTGAACCATGCTCACATCACAGGGAGTGGAGAAGGACTCACAAGATGGCTGACACTGGCTACTGCTGTGGGGAGCACAAGGCCCTGCTGGCAACTGTGCACCAACAAACAGCAGGACACCACTGACTGACATCCTGAGAGACAACTTCCACTCCCTGCAACCCAAGCACGTTCCATGGTGGGATATCTGGCTGGCTGGGTGGGAAGGAGGACTTGCAGCACTGACCATAGTCACAAGCACCTCCCCTCACACACACCCCCAACATAAACTCCACAGAACCCACCTGGTAGAATGCAATGCCCCCATCCTAACACAAGATCCCACAAAGAACCACCACCCTGGGTTATGTTGTGTGAAGCACAGGGCCACTCTTGTGACTTTTAGCCAAACAACTGCCAGGACAACACTCCCAGCCATCCTGTCAGCACAGCCAGCCCACCCCACAGGGAAGCAGAGTCAAAAGGAAGGAAGCATGGGCATGCTGGGAAGGGGGGTGGAGGCAATAGCATGATGGGAGTTGTAGTCACAGCTCTACATCCCCCACCACATGGCCCAGCAAGCTCACACTCACGCATGCACATCCCACAAAGAGTGGAAAGGCCCATCAAAGATGTCTGACACTGTTGCAGTGTCGTGGGGAGCACAAGGGCATGCTGGGTACTGCACACCAACCAACAGCAGGACACCACTGTCAGCCATCTTGCCATTGCTCTCACACCCACACACACTGAACTCCCCACAAAAGCAAGTAAGTATGGGAATGCTGGGAAGTGGGGTGGAGGCAATAGCATGATGGGAGTCGTAGTCACAGACATAGCTCACCCCCACAACTGTCCCATCAACACCACCCTGAACCATGCTCACATCACAGGGAGTGGAGAAGGACTCACAAGATGGCTGACACTGGCTACTGCTGTGGGGAGCACAAGGCCCTGCTGGCAACTGTGCACCAACAAACAGGAGGACACCACTGACTGACATCCTGAGAGACAACTTCCACTCCCTGCAATGCAAGCACGTTCCATGGTGGGATAACTGACTGGCTGGGTGGGTGGGAAGGAGGGCCGGCTGTCAAGCAAACACAACCAATGCAGACCATGTTCACACCCCAAAAAATACATAGAAATGCCCAAATAATGCAGGACAATGTGCCACACCAATATCAACCCCTGACTGTGACGGCTTAGGACAATGCAATGTACAGGCCCGCACCCAGAGGCACAGTCACAACTGTCATGTGTGTCAACCATTGATGCCTGCAGAAACATAACATACATTGTATGTGTCTCCCAAAAACAGGTGATGATGGGGACACAGCAGCAGACGCTGAGGAGTCCCAGTCCCAGGCTCAAGAGGATGCGGAGCTCACTGGCGTCGTACAGCCTCTGTCCTCCTCGGACGATGAAGACCAACCTGGCACATCCGGTGCAAGTCTACATGCAGCACCAGCAGGACCACCAGCTGCACCCCCTGCACCCACCCCTCCAACGACTGTCACCACAAATGCCATCCCTGCCGACATGGACAGAACAAGGAGCAACACCAGCACAGGGACCCTGGACCAACCTGGGGCCATGGACACCACCACCACCACCAACCCCCAAGGTGGACCAGGGTTATCTGTGCGTGCCACTGCACACACTGCACATGTCAGCAGGGGTGGTGGGAGGGGTGGGAGACAGAGGTTGCTGCTTGCAGACGTTGCTGGTGTGCATGATGACCCACAACTGGTACGCATAGCTGATGCGTACCAGTCCAGCACCGGAGATCTCAGCCAGGTAGTGGGGCTCCTCGGAGACATGAAACAGCAGCAGGCTGCCCATCATGCCCGCTTGGACTCCCACATGTCCCACGTGGAGTCACACATGTCCCGCGTGGACTCACACATGTCCCGCGTGGAGTCCAAGTGGGATGCACTGCATGAGATGACGGCGGTGCACAGGGACATTTTACAATGCCTCCGCCAGATGAACAGCAACCAGTCCACACCTCCCTGTGTGCCAACAACATCTGGTGCCGAACAAACTGCAACTGCCACAGGGAGGGAGGATGACTCTGGCGGAGAGTCCCCTGCACCGCAGCAGCCTGTACTTGAGGGCCCCCCCAAGAAGAGGGGTCGTCCGAGGAGGGGCAAGTGAGAGGCCGATGGCCAAGCGCAACTCCCAGGAAGCCTGAACCTGTTCTGGATGTTCACCTTTGTGCACAGACTGTTCACCCTGTTGACGTCAACACTACTCCCACACATTGCATGGGGAGTACAAGTTGGACCAATGTGTCAGACAACTGTGGCCCCGATACTGGGGATTCTGTCTACCAGGACTTTCAATTCACCTAGGAAGTTCGGATTGCAAGATTTATGTACAGCACTACCCATCCTATGCACTATTCACACAAATGTATCACAATAAACACACTAATACACCATACTTGCCTCTGTTGTGATTCCAACGAGGGTGCTGTTATGGGGATGATGAACTGCAAAATTACACTGTGTATGCGAACTGCAACAGCAAGGACAACACAGGCATGTGAGTAAAGGCAACGTGACACATATGAGGGAGACACACCACCAGGGCTACACAACACATACACACCTAGGCCATCTGACTCATTGCCTACACTGATGTTGCCAGGGAAGACGGTGCAATGCACAGACACCACACCCATTCCCAGTTGTAGTCAAGTAGCCCACAGGTGCAGTAAGCAAATGGCAGTCAAATGTGTGACCACAGACAACGCACATCATAAAGTGTAGCACAGGTTTATTTCACAGTTGCAACATGTCGTAACCACTACAGATGCAAGGTAATCCCACCTGGCAGCGGGCACACAGTCAACAACTGTAGACGGAAGGAAGTCCATGGGTGTGGCGCACATCACCTGTAGGGACACAACAGCTACCAGCCTGGAAGTGCAATCACGTCGTCGGTGGACACAGTTGACCAAACGAATCTGAAAGTACCCTGTGAAGGACAGAAATGATACACAGTCAAAAGCAATGGAGTACAGGACAGAACAGCAAAACTCATGCACAATACATGTTACAAGATACCCACCCAGAACCAAGTTAGCATGTCAACACTGTTGGGGAGTACAGCCCACCTGTAAGCACACATCGCAACACACATCCAGTCAAGTAGCCCATGGACACACTCCAACAGCACCAGAGCACCACCTACACATCATGCCAACTCACATCATTGACATGACACCTCAGGATACTCACATTCAGCTAAAGAAGTTGGTGATGAGCTGTGTGCGGACATCACCATCATCATCATCATCATCATCGTCACTGGCATCGTGGTCCAGGCCAGGATCCTCCACAGGTGGCGGATGTTGGTCATTGTCATCCTGGATGAGAGGCAACTCCTTCCGCACTGCCAGGTTGTGGAGCATGCAGCAGACGATGATAATCTTGCACACTTTCGCAGGGGCATATGGGAGGGACCCTCCGGTCTTGTCCAGGCAGCGGAAGCGGCTCTTCAGGAGACCAAATGTCCGCTCAATCACTCTCCTGGTCCGACCATGTGCCTCATTGTAGCGCATCTGGGCTGGTGTCACAGGGTTCCTGAGGGGTGTCAGCAACCACGGCATGTTGGGGTATCCCGAGTCACCTACGGACAGACAAGTGCACATTAGCTGACTTGGAAAAGTGGGCGGAATACTACAGATCAGATCACACACAATGGCACAAAGTCAGTACACACCGACAAGCCAGGCACGCTGGTTCTGCATCTGTGCCATCATCCTGGGGATGCGACTACTCCTCATCACAAAGGCATCGTGTGCTGAACCAGGGAAACGGGCACACACGTGTGTGATGGTCATGTCTGCAAGACACACCACCAGTGCATTGACCGAGTGGTAGTGCTTGCGGTTCCTGTATGCCTGCTCCTGGGCCTGTGGTGGTACCAAAGCCACATGTGTCCCATCAATGGAGCCAATGACATGCGGCATCCTCCCCAGGGCATAAAAGTCACTCTTCACGTCAGTGAGTCGTTGCAGTCTAGGGAAATAGATGTACCGGTTCAGGAATAGCAACATTGCCGCCAAAACATCGCGGAGCACACGGCTCAACATGGTCTGTGACATCCCACCAGCAGTCGCCACAGTATGTTGGAAGGTACCGGTGGCAAAGAAGTGTAGGGCTGCCATCACCTTCACCTTGGGGGTCAGCGCTGTAGGATACGGCCGGCCAGGCTGCAAATGTGGGGACAACTGCACTGCCAAATCCTCAATCAGCTGCCTGGTGAAGCGGTACCGTCGGATGCTGTCCCGTTCCACCATCGTTGCCAGGTCTGGGAATGGTCGATGGACAGCAGTAGCCCTGCAGTGCAGAGGAGAAGTAAGCAAGATTGTCAGTCACCCCACATATGCGGCATTGAACACACTCAATATCCCAACATACATCATTATGAGGCACAACTACATGAAGTGTGCAGTTCCGGAAGGACATGTATGGTACATACATGGCCAACATCTGTCAACACGGTCCAACAGGTGGCATCAATTAGTCCCAGGTTGGCCCATTGGATATCATGAGGCCGTGTCACAGTTCCCATCTCCTGCTGCTGTGTCACAACCACCCTCCACAGTGACATGTGAGGACAGATGTGCCCCAGGCACCACAGCTCAACGACAGGTACATTCCCAGGGACCCTGTATTGCCACATAGACACTGGCATTACATGGAGTATCATGTATACACCACAGCAAAACAACCATGACCCCCACAGGTAGTGGCCCCACTTGCCACGGCAGGACAGACATGGACGTCTGTGACACACACACGCACAACATCAAAGTCCATGCACACACAACCTGGATGTGGAGACTGTCTCCCATTGTGCACATGAAATCAGAGACATTGTAAACACTACATGCACAAAGACTGTGGAGGACCATCACTATTGTGCCACTGGGACACCCTGGCTCAAACATACCGTCCCACATGGGACTCATGGGGTATGTGACATGACATACACATACACCACCGTGAAATGTGACCATGGCACATGCACAGATATGAACAGTTGCACATCACAGTGGTCATGTACACGTAACACCCAGGATCCTGTCCCCATGAACACGTGCACAGCCTGGGGGTGGCTGCCCACAGGTGACACCCACAGGACAACATGTACACCAACATACACACAATAGGAAATGCAGCCTTACATGCCTTATGATAAAGTTTGGACAGGCTGTCGTGATGTAGGTGTGCCCCTCACTCCCTGGGAGTTATCTGTGGCTGGCATATGTCCATCTGAGACAGACATGCTGACATATGCCAGTCACATGTACAGTGATGCGTTGAACAGCAATGGACCGGTCGGTGCCCCCGGCCGGCCCATTGCATTCAATGTGTGCGGGTGCACGCGTTGTACCCCTGTACGCGTTGTACTGCAATGGACCGGTCGGTGCCCCCGGCCGGCCCATTGCATTCAATGTGTGCGGGTACGCGTTGTACCCCTGTACGCGTTGTACTGCAATGGACCGATCGGTGCCCCGGCCGGCCCATTGCATTCAATGTGTGCGGGTACGCGTTGTACCCCTGTATGCGTTGTACTGCAATGGACCGGTCGGTGCCCCGGCCGGCCCATTGCATTCAATGTGTGCGGGTACGCGTTGTACCCCTGTACGCGTTGTACTGCAATGGACCGGTCGGTGCCCCGGCCGGCCCATTGCATTCAATGTGTGCGGGTACGCGTTGTACCCCTGTACGCATTGTACTGCAATGGACCGATCGGTGTCCCCGGCCGGCCCATTGCATTCAATGTGTGCGGGTACGCGTTGTACCCCTGTACGCGTTGTACTGCAATGGACCGGTCGGTGCCCCCGGCCGGCCCATTGCATTCAATGCGTGCGGGTACGCGTTGTACCCCTGTACGCGTTGTACTGCAATGGACCGATCGGTGCCCCCGGCCGGCCCATTGCATTCAATGTGTGCGGGTACGCGTTGTACCCCTGTACGCGTTGTACTGCAATGGACCGGTCGGTGCCCCCGGCCGGCCCATTGCATTCAATGTGTGCGGGTACGCGTTATACCCCTGTACGCGTTGTACTGCAATGGACCGATCGGTGCGCACCCATTGAAAATGGGCTTGCCTGGCAACGGACGCGTTTTCGAATTTCGAACGAGTCGGTTGCTGGAAAATCAGTTGGTCACCCACAACAATGTTGCAAAATCATGTATGTCATGAAGTTGAAGATTTGAAGGATGCTGTGGGCGTGTTTTGGTGCTGCTATTCCATGGATTGGCCAGATTCAGAATATGCAAACGACTTGGACCTATCACTTTGGACACAAGGGACAGTATCTGCCTCTCAAGCACATATATATTGCTGGCTGTTCCCCTGAGAGCTCACTTGCCTGCACTACATGCTCCAGGACGACATCTGCCACTGCACTGCTGCTGTCTCTGCCCCTCTGGACCCTGCAATGGCACGTACTGTGGAGAGAGCCCCAGCCTTCAGCCTTGAAGAGAACCTGGCCCTGCTGGACAGCCTACTTCCACAGTACAGCAAGCTGTATGGGACACCAGGGGAGCAGGTGAGTGTTCTGTGCACTGCCTTTCTGATTGTGCATATTGTCTGACTAGCAAGGCTGAAAGTCTGCATGCCACTGGCTAGCAGGCTCACTGAGTAGTTGTCACCTCCCATAGTGTGTAGTGACATGCACTGGACAGGTATGGTGCAGTGACAGTGCATTTGAACAAGGTTTTACTTCCCATGCAATGATACCATGTAGTGACGTCTGGCAAACTGTCCATGGGCAGCTTTGCACTGCCTGTGTACATCATGTGCCCCTATGATTGAGACATGTATATGCAACTGTGTCATGCACGGATATGTTGCATGTGTAGTAATGGCCTTTTCACTTTGTCATCCTGACAGGTTAATGCCCATCGGAAGCAGGAGATCTGGAAGGACATCGTCCGGGCCGTCCGGTCCGTGGGGGTCTACAAGCGCCGGATCCGCAACTGCCAGAAGAGGTGGCAGGACCTTCGGGGCTGGACCCGGAGGATTGCACGGGTCCAGCTGAAGCTGTCGCCTCCTCGCAGGAGGGGCGGAACACGGACCCTGACCCCCCACATGCTCCAGATCCTGGCGGTGGTGTTTCCAGACCTGGATGGGCAGCTGAAGGCCAGACAGCAGCAAGGAGGGGGTGAGTCAAAGACTGCACTGTGAACTCTGTATTACATGCTTTGTGCCCTCCTCTGGCCTGGTTCAACTGCCACAGTGCAGCAGTCATGTTGTCCAGGAGCCATGTCCCTCTATTGTGCACTGCCCACTGCTCATCTGATACCCAGGTGTGGCCCTTACATTCAGGGAATTGTGTCACTTGGGACTGTGTCCTTGCAGTTTGCTTCACTAAAGGTGGGGGACAGCATCTGTTTCCCTAACTCTGTTGTGGGCATCATGGGTGGGTCCATTGTTCACACAACGCCTGTGTTCGGACATGTAATCTGCGTGTTGCTTTGATATGCGGTCCACTTGCTGAGCTGAGCCACCACATGTGCCTGGGGTATGTGGCACACGCCCATGCAGCGGGTGGGAACAATGTTTGGGCCCCAGGAGTGTGCAGATTACGTGTGTCACACATACATAGCCAGCTATCCACTGTCCAGGGCTCATCCCTCATTCATGTGGAGCAGGACAGTCATGCCTACTCCAGGCCATGCAATGCACTCTGTACTCCCACTCCTGTGTATCAGCTGACACATTGTGCGCAGTGATTTGACCCCTCAGGTGTCTGCCTCTGTGTCAGTGTGCTGTGGATTACTTGCCAGGACTGCTGTGGAGTTTCTTGGTAGGGGCTCAGCATGCCCCTGGAGATGTGACCATAGGAGACGATACTTGTGTGTCACATAGGTGTTTGATCAGCTGCCCGTGCAGACTGGGGTATGCGAATGTGAAGTTCAGGCAGCTGTTCCCCATTCACAGCAGATTGTGAGGGGCTCAGGTTCAGAGGGTAGTGTCACAGGTCTCCCATATGTCCAATAGGTATGACCTGGACAGATGAGGGTTAAGATGATGTGTTGTGTGGGGGATGTACATGTGCACTTGTGCAGCTCCAGGACTTGCATTCCCCATGACCTACTATTGTGACACAGTGCATAGTGTTGTTATCTGGCTGCCAAGTCATACATCACTGAGACAGTGATGTATGACTTAGCAGTCATGCCTCTGCCATGGCATGTGTCAACTTATTGGTGGTCCTGCAGGGGAGTGACATGTGCTACATGCACACCATTGTGGCGATGGCTATCAGGACATGGGTGCATCATGGTGTCTGTCGCTGGTATGCATCACATGCATTTCCTATTTGACTCTGGGCATCCCTTTCATCCGGAAACCTGTACTGACTCAGTGGCAAGAGCTGTGATGAGTGCATGTCCACATGCCACACCGTGTCCTCTGCACTGTCCAACTACTGTGTACTTGGTGCATGTGTCCACACTGGGGTGTTGCAATCCAACAGACACCAGACAGATGGGTGCAAGGCCATGTGGGATGTGAGTGCCATGCTTGGCATCAGACTGACAATTGGCTTCTCCTGTTCAGTTAGGGCACTTTTAGCAATGTACAACTAATGATGCCAGGGCTTGCTCTGTGATGTGCTGTGCTCACAGTGGTGTGTGCGTTTGGTGCAGGTGACTGATGTCTGTCTGTTTCCCCATTGTTTGCAGATACATCCACGGCCACGGAAGGGGACAGCTCCACGGACCAGGAGGAGCCAGAGAGCCAGACTGGGTCAGCAGCCGAGGAGTGGTCGGAGGGACCCAGTGGCACGGAGGGTGAGGGGAGCCACACCGAGGAGTCCTCAGCACCATCCACCTCAGCTGAGGACCAGAGCAACTCGGAGGATGACTCCCTTATGGAGGCGGGTGTCAGCAGCCACCACACCCCAGCTAGTGTTGCTGTCCCCGCCACCACCAGCACCACCACCACCCTCCCATCGGCTCCCATTCCCCAGGTCCGTGGAGGCTCCCATGTTCGGGAGCGTGTCTCCTTTGGGCCAGGCACCGCACCCCCTGCCCCTGTGTCCCCTGCTGCCCTGAGTGAGGAGTCTGTGTACCTCCTTCGCCAGCTCCATGTAGGGCAGACAGCCATGCTGAGTGTCCTCCATGCGCACACCGCTCTGTTGACTCAGCTGGTGTCGTTCATGGAGGGCATCTCATCGGGCATGTCTGACCTACAGAGGGGCAATAGGTCCATGGACTCCTCCCTGATGGCAGCAGTGTCCCTCCTCAGACAGTCCCTCACCCCTCCTGCCTCTGCTCCATCCACACTCCCCAGCACCTTACCCGTCCCAAGCACACACACACCGGCACAGGCACACACCAGCACACACACGTCCAGCACACAGACACACACGCCACAAACAAAACGCACACGCACGCACAGTCAGGGGACTGGAACCAGACTCACAGGGGATGGGGCCCTGGTACACACACACGCATCCACGGGCACTGCGCAGTCCTCAGTTGCCTCTCCCTCCAAAGCACCCTCCCTTGCCTCACCTGCAACCCCAAAGACCCAGCGCCTCTTCCTCAGTGACCTCGGCCTCTTCCGCTCCGATCCAGCTGCTCCAGCATCCAGGGGGAAGAGGAAGCCCCCCCACACGGAGCAGAGTGCCCCTCGCCCCCGGACACCCTCCCCCAGGCACAGACAGACTGAGGCCCCCACCCGCAAGTCCCCCCGGAGTGGTAAGAGCAAGACCCCGCCGCCGCCCTGCAGCTCAAGCACCAGGTCTCCTTCCTCCATCCCTCAGGCCCCCACTCCACAGGTGCCCCCACCACACCCTGCCCCAGGTTCCCCCACCCACAGATATACCATCCCCAAGAGGCTCCGGCCTTCTCTCCCTGCCACTTGCTCTCCCGGCACCACACCCCCGCTGCGCTTGTCTGTGCCACTGATGTGGTGAGGGTGTCCTCCCCCTCTGTCCAGCCCACCTTGCCTGTTCCCCATTCTCCTCCCCTGGTGGTAGGCACTGCAGTGGAGTCCACTACCACCCTGTCTGACTTGGGCACTGCAGTGGCGGACCTGTCCACTCCATCTGCAGGGTCCACTGCAGTCGTGCCGGCACCCACAACATCTGAGCCATGCCCCCCAGTTGTGCCGGCACACACCATGTCAGACACCTTCACTGCAGTTGTCAGTGGCTCTCCAGCACCCACCACCCCTTCCCTGCTTCCTCCTGGTGAGCCCTGATCCTGTCCCTGCGGTGCCTGGCCTACCCCCCGGTTGCCCCTCCTAGTGGATTGTCCCTGGTTTTGTGCAGGCATGTGTAGGGTGGCATCTGCCACTGTCACCCACTTGTGACTTTGTTGATGGACTGGCCATTGGCCTTTGTTTATTTTCTACTGGACTTCTACTTTTAATGCCACATATGCTGAATAAAGCAACTTTCTGTTCTCTAGTGCTTTTGCTTCTGATGTACATGATGTTGATGATGCTAACCATGCCCTTGCTGCAGTGATGGTGATATTTGGTCTCATGATAATGAAGTGTTACTGTGCAGGAACCCATGTGGTCCAGGGGGAATGTGTCCTATCCTGTGGTGTATCCATGTCATCCATAGCAGCATCTGAGTGTGTCATGTGTTCAGTATTTGGCAATGGGATTCCCTACTCAGATTGCCTATTTCACATCTGTGGCTTCCACCCCTGCACATCTGTTGTGCCTGCCATTGTTCAATTCGTCTACTTCCCTGACCGTGTGGCCATCTCCAGTGGACATGCAGGTTTGGGCATCAATGGGGAAGGACTCATCTGTGTTGTCAGTGCAACATTGCTATACAAGTGTGTTGGATCTGTGCTGATGATTCCGTTGGCACTTCCATGACCAGGCTGATGTTACGGGAGCCCTCATTTGGTGCTAATTGTTGATTGTGTGACCAAGTGCTCAGCTGACATGATGGGGCCCTACTGAGGCAACATATGGCACAGCTTTCCTCACACAGGAGTGGAGTCCCCTCTTGGCAGTGTGTACTCCTGTGACATTGCCTGCGCCCAAGGTGTGTGTTGTATGTGCATGTCTGTGTGTTCACTTCCGTTTAGCTGTGCATGCTGTGATCCCTAGTGTTGTACCTGTTTGTGATGCTAGCTGAGTTGACCTATGTTCCCCCAAAGTCTTCGCCCTGGGTTCTCTGTGATGTGGGTGCATGGCACATTACTGGCCATCAGGGTGTCACCCATAGGTGTGTTTGCTGTCAGGGCTGAGTTTGTGTGCAGACGCAGATGGGTCACAGTCAGGTTTCTCCTTGGCACTTGTTGTTTGCCCCTGTCATGTGATTTCCAGTTTGTGTTATCTTTCAGTGTGTGTGACTGCTGGCACTCCTCAGGGTCCGGGCTGCAATGTTGGTTGTTGTCTATGTGTGTTCTTTGTGGGTGACCTTGGCTTCTTCATTGGTGTGTGACTGTGGCTGGGATCCCATTGGTTGGTGTGGTATTGCCGTCATGTCCATGTACAGCGTAGTGTGCAGTGTGTCAGACATTCAGGAGTCTTGTTGAGTGTCCATGTGTGATGTGTTTCTGCACCTTGGTTCCCACCCACCACCCTGGAATAGTCATGGGTGCATGTGCAATGTCACCAGTGCATGTGTGCTTCACTGCTGCACATTGTTGGAGGTCGAGGGGTGTGGTGTTGAGTGTGTGCAGATGAGAGTTGTTGCCCGGCTAGGCCCCTGCCTCCATGTTGGGCTTGGCTTACTGGCCATGCTGTTTGATTTGTGCTTGTGTAGGTGTGATGGTAGTTAGTTGCTCAGGACACATGACTGTGGTTCACAGTGTGAACCACATTTAGCTTTGTCAACACAGTGGGATTGTAATGCAGCCCAGGGTCACCACATTGTGGGGGCCCTGGGGGTGGTGATGTGGTGTGTCTGTGTCTTGCTGTGTCAGTTGCTGTCCCTACGTGCCTGTGTGACATGTGTGATTTGTGCTCCCTCTCATCTGACAATGCCTGCTTGCCCACATAGGGATTTGGATCCATGAGTTACCTTTGTGTGGCACTGTATGCACATCTGTATGATTGGTATTCAGGTCTCCTCATGTGTTGTGTGGTTGCCTGGGGACACTGGCACCCCCCTCACCTGTTGTGTATGATGTGCAGTGTGGGTCTGCCTGTTTGTGTTTGTGCATCTGCACCACTGCATTGGCATATCTTGGGTGTGCCATTGGCTGTATGTAGTTTGGTGGCTTTCCCCTGCTGTCCCTGGGACTCCTAGGTCATCGGTCAGCACAATGATCATGGTTTGTGTGTCCCATTGCTGCCATGGTATGGTATCTGTTCACCTCACATCTGCAGTCTCCACAGGGTATCTGCATGTGTGTGCCCATTGGTGCAAATATGTGGGTCTGCATTCTGATGGTCACTTCTGTCATTGTGTCATTGATGATTGTTGACGGTGTCAGCCCCCATGGGTGTTGTTTGTCTGCACATGGCCAAAGGTATGTCTTATTTGCACTGCAGTATTTGGCTCCCCCAATTTATGTTGCAATGGGACACATACACTACTTTGCCACTGATGTGTTTGTTGTTCTGTGACCAGGAATCATCCATGCAGTTTGGCAGTTGCACCTCTTTCTTTGTCAACACTTACCTTTTGGTCACTGTGATGATGGGGGTTTGGACCCCATTGCCACAATGTTCAAAGTGTGCTTCAGCTATGGACCCCACACTTACCTTTTGGTCACTGTGATGATGGGGGTTTGGACCCCATTGCCACAATGTTCAAAGTGTGCTTCAGCTATGGACCCCACACTTACATTTTGGTCACTGTGATGATGGGGGTTTGGACCCCATTGCCACAATGTTCAAAGTGTGCTTCAGCTATGGACCCCACACTTACATTTTGGTCACTGTGATGATGGGGGTTTGGACCCCATTGCCACAATGTTCAAAGTGTGCTTCAGCTATGGACCCCACACTTACATTTTGGTCACTGTGATGATGGGGGTTTGGACACCATTGCCACAATGTTCAAAGTGTGCTTCAGCTATGGACCCCACACTTACATTTTGGTCACTGTGATGATGGGGGTTTGGACACCATTGCCACAATGTTCAAAGTGTGCTTCAGCTATGGACCCCACACTTACCTTTTGGTCACTGTGATGATGGGGGTTTGGACCCCATTGCCACAATGTTCAAAGTGTGCTTCAGCTATGGACCCCACACTTACATTTTGGTCACTGTGATGATGGGGGTTTGGACCCCATTGCCACAATGGTCATGGCCTGCTTGCATTGTGGGTGCCACACACATATATGTGTGGCACATGTGCTAGGGGGTCACATTGTATGTTCAAAGTCATGTTCGGTGTTGTAGGCATTTGACACAGTCTACACATGCTTGTCATGGTGTTGGGGGGATGTCTTCTTCTTGCATTCCCTAGGTTGTGGTGTGCTGGTTGTGTCATGCATTGTCCATCCTATGAGTGGGGGTGGTAGTAGTGGTAGGCATCCAGCCCCCCCTGGGTGAGGGTGGTAGTAGTGGTAGGCATCCAGCCCCCCTGGGTAAGGGTGGTAGTAGTGGTAGGCATCCAGCCCACCCTGGCTAAGGGTGGTAGTAGTGGTAGGCATCCAGCCCCCCTGGGTGAGGGTGGTAGTAGTGGTAGGCATCCAGCCCCCCTGGGTGAGGGTGGTAGTAGTGGTAGGCATCCAGCCCACCCTGGCTAAGGGTGGTGGTAGGCATCCAGCCCCCCTGGGTGAGGGTGGTAGTAGTGGTAGGCATCCAGCCCCCCTGGGTGAGGGTGGTAGTAGTGGTAGGCATCCAGCCCCCCGGCTAAGGGTGGTGGTAGGCATCCAGCCCCCCTGGGTGAGGGTCGTAGTGGTGGTAGGCATCCAGCCCCCCTGGGTGAGGGTGGTAGTAGTGGTAGGCATCCAGCCCCCCTGGGTGAGGGTGGTAGTAGTGGTAGGCATCCAGCCCCCTGGGTGAGGGTGGTAGTAGTGGTAGGCATCCAGCCCACCCTGGCTAAGGGTGGTGGTAGGCATCCAGCCCCCCTGGGTGAGGGTGGTAGTGGTGGTAGGCATCCAGCCCCCCTGGGTGAGGGTGGTAGTAGTGGTAGGCATCCAGCCCCCCTGGGTGAGGGTGGTAGTAGTGGTAGGCATCCAGCCCCCTGGCTAAGGGTGGTGGTAGGCATCCAGCCCCCCTGGGTGAGGGTGGTAGTAGTGGTAGGCATCCAGCCCCCTGGGTGAGGTGGTAGTAGTGGTAGGCATCCAGCCCCCCTGGGTGAGGGTGGTAGTGGTGGTAGGCATCCAGCCCCCCTGGGTGAGGGTGGTAGTGGTGGTAGGCATCCAGCCCCCCCTGGGTGAGGGTGGTAGTAGTGGTAGGCATCCAGCCCCCCCTGGGTGAGGGTGCATCCAGCCCCCCCTGGGTGAGGGTGGTAGTGGTGGTAGGCATCCAGCCCCCCCTGGGTGAGGGTGGTAGTAGTGGTAGGCATCCAGCCCCCCCTGGGTGAGGGTGGTAGTAGTGGTAGGCATCCAGCCCACCCTGGCTAAGGGTGGTGGTAGGCATCCAGCCCCCCCTGGTTGAGGGTGGTAGTAGTGGTAGGCATCCAGCCCCCCTGGGTAAGGGTGGTGGTAGGCATCCAGCCCCCCTGGGTGAGGGTGGTAGTAGTGGTAGGCATCCAGCCCCCCGGCTAAGGGTGGTGGTAGGCATCCAGCCCCCCCTGGGTGAGGGTGGTAGTAGTGGTAGGCATCCAGCCCCCCCTGGCTAAGGGTGGTAGTAGTGGTAGGCATCCAGCACCCCCTGGCTAAGGGTGGTGGTAGGCATCCAGCCCCCCCTGGGTGAGGGTGGTAGTGGTGGTAGGCATCCAGCCCCCCCTGGGTGAGGGTGGTAGTAGTGGTAGGCATCCAGCCCCCCCTGGGTGAGGGTGGTAGTAGTGGTAGGCATCCAGCCCCCCCTGGGTGAGGGTGGTAGTAGTGGTAGGCATCCAGCCCACCCTGGCTAAGGGTGGTGGTAGGCATCCAGCCCCCCCTGGGTGAGGGTGGTAGTAGTGGTAGGCATCCAGCCCCCCTGTGTAAGGGTGGTGGTAGACATCCAGCCCCCCCTGGGTGAGGGTGGTAGTAGTGGTAGGCATCCTGCCCCCCCTGGGTAGGGGTGGTGGTGCGCATTCAGGCCCCTGTGTGCATATGTGGCATTGGTGATGGGCATCCCGCCCCTATGGTGCTGCTGTTGCTGGTGTAAGTATATTCTGCATCCCTCTGTGTGTGTGTGATGTGTCGTGTACGTGTTGTATATGTTTTGTGGTTGGTGTCTGGCTTACCTTCTGCGCCGTACGCGTCCGTGCCTGTTCCGGTAGTAAATGTAGAATATTGGTATGATCGGGACGAAGGGATTCATGGTTGGTTCGTGTCGTTCGTCCTTCTCGTTGCTTCGCGTCGTCCTCGTCGCTTCGCCTCGTCCTCGTCGCTGGCGTGTTCGTCTTGGAGCCGTGGATCGTGTTGTGGCGCGAATCGGAGCTTATGTGCGCCTCTCCCGGATGCTTTGACGTGCCGTGCGTAGCGACGGGTTCGGCGCGTACGGAAAGCGCATCGTACTCGTTCGGCCGGACGGAGCTGCATATTTCCTTCCGTGCGACTCGATTCGGCGTTTCCGGATTCGCCTCGGTCGGGGAACATGACCTGGTTTGGGTGAGTACGGCTCGGCCGGATTCTTTGCTGTTGTGCGCATCGTACTTACTCGTTCGGTGTGCTGTACGGATCGGTCGGGAAACAGGCTTTCGCATGGCTTTTTTCCCGACCGAATGGTATTGGGTGCGCCTCCGACCGAGATCGGAATCGGCCCCTAAGTATGTGGAATGTATTAGAATTTGTCTAGGTGTAGGATTTTCTAATTGAAGGGCATGTTTCCTGTACAGACCCTATGCTAGGTATCACACACACCTCTACACCATGATGCAAAGGATTTGCATGGCACCTGACAGCCTGTTTTTGTGCCCAGTTGATGATGGCATCAGCAGATCTTTTCTAATAAATATGGCTATGCTTTCTTCTGCTTGCGCACCATAGCGCAGCAACCTTTTTCAGCCTTCCTTATTTCGGTGAATATGTTTGTTTCTTTGTCCTTCGTTTTCAGGAATACATTTTGAGGAGCAGAAAGAGGGTTTACAGGCAAAGGACTTTTAGGGATGTTTAGGAAAGCAGTAATTCGTGGATGTTTTTGCTACCTTTCACAGAAGCACACGACAGCTACATCTACGGTCAGTTACCGTTTGCACGTTGTTTGGTTGATGGGAAATTTGGTGACATATGGCTCATTAGTAAGTAACAAGATCTTACACTAGAGCTACATGTGCAATCACATCCAGTCTGCACACATAAGAAATGAACTCAGACACAAAACAACTTTTTTTGCCTTCACT
Source organism: Calotriton arnoldi (assembly GCA_963921515.1). Classification (NCBI taxonomy): domain Eukaryota; kingdom Metazoa; phylum Chordata; class Amphibia; order Caudata; family Salamandridae; genus Calotriton; species Calotriton arnoldi. The sequence goes on along the minus strand of CAWUFW010019144.1, from coordinate 86,166 downwards.
TTTTCAGTGAATGTGTTTGTTTCTTTACCATTCATTTTGAGTGATACTTTTTGAGGAGAAGAAAGAGGGTTTACAGGCAAAGGATCAGCATTTTGGGATGTTCAGATAAGCAGTCATTCACTGATGTTTTCGCTACCTGTCACTTACGCACACATGACAGCTATGTTCAGCTATATGTGCAGTCAGTTACCAATTACACGTCGCTCGGTTGCTGGGGATTTTTGTGACATATGGCTCATTAGTCAATAACAAGATCTTAGACTAGAGCTACATGAGCACATGGGGGGTGTCATTTCAAACATACACATTAAGTACTACAACACAATACACATGCATTACTCAGATACTCACTGCATATATATAAACATGGTGTACTACATTTGGAATAGAACTGCTAGTTTAACATGTCTTTGGTGGTGGTGATGCTGGATATGTTCTTTCACCCCCTGCATACATCCAACCCCACTACCTCAAAGAGGTACAATATGGCCCACATATGTACACAAGCCATTAATAAATGCACTTTTGGGATCCTTGAGTCATGATTCAGATGTTGTAGCCATACATGAGGGGTGATGGTGTACTTCCCAGAAGATGTGTGCATGACAGTTGTTGCCTGCTGTGTGGTGCACAACATCAGCAGGCAACTTGGCTTATATGTAGATCTTGACCCTGATATATGCTTACATTTAGGGTCCCAGGTGGAGTACAGAGCAGAAGTCAGGGTGCACTGGTGCATAATCAACTAGCTAACTTATTGTTTTCTTGTGCTGCTAGTTTGATTGCCGCATTTATGTGGTTGGAAAACTCTTGTCAATAATGAATGGTAGACTACCACACTTCCATATATATCTCCCTGAGACAACTGTGCTTAATTTACAGAATGTAGTCAACAAACTAGCTTGGCTCTAGTTAAAAACAAATTAGTACTTCGTTTTCAATAAAGGTACAATGCTTTTCATTACCAACACTTACATGCAAACTCTCACACTGTACACTTATGATTTATAACATATATACTCAAAATCCTACTCTGGACGCATAAATTATGTACACAAACAATCTCTGTTACGAATTGTGGGATCTTCCAAATATTTATGGTTTTGTCTACAAGCAGGGGTCTGGAGGTTTCTGCTCTACATGTGGATCTGTCCCTCCTGCTTGCAGTGACTGCGCCCGCATGTGGACATCTCCACCTCACATATGGGGCAGAGAAGTCCAGAGTTGAGGTGGAGACTTCCACCTACTGTGACAAATGGGAAATTACATACAGGAAGAGGAAGTCAGCCATTTTCTGATAATTTTTAGCAATCCTTTCACCAGAAAAGCATCTTCCTTCATCCTTCTGCTCTTTTAGGATAACCCCCAACATGGATGAGGGACAAGATGAGAGGCCCCACTATTCACAGATGCAGAATTAAAACTCATTTGTGAGGAGGCCTTCAAAGAAACCACAGACCCAGCTGAGCAATGCAGCATCAGCCAAAATTAGGAGGGACTTTAACACACTCTTCAGTGCAGTAAGAGTCTCCACACAGTGGGTAAGCAATGCCAGAAGCGCAGAGAGAACCTTCATCACTCGGCACAGATTAAGGCCCATGAAATGTTTGTCTGTCCTCCCAGCAACATACTTGTGCCCCGCGCATGACACCAATGTACAAGGAGAGCCTGTGAGCAGCCTGGCATACCCTCCATGCTCACCTGGAAGATTTTGAGCAGCAGACAGGCAGTAACAGTTTTATTTCTATAAACACTGAAGAGCACATGAGTTTTGAGAGTGGTGTCAAATCGTGTTCTGTCAGAACTTTTCTCTAACATTCCATGTTGTATTTAATCTGTTATTTGAGTATTATGAAAGGAATGAAAGTTTATAAATAGTAATATACATTAATTGTATTTATGTTTGGATTTGCTAATCATCATAACTGTACATAATGAAAATGCATTTCAATGTTTATATTTTATGATACCATAACAGTTAAAGCACAACTTCCACTTTTGAGATCTGTTACATTTGAATTTTGTCAAAGTTTATTTATGTGATGCTGATATACCTTGATTTCAAACCACCATATTTATTACAGAAAACATATCAAAATTCACATAATTAGTCATTTGTTTTGAAAATATTCACTCAAAAATGAAACACAATCCTTTAAAAGTTCAATTACCTTCTAAAAATACGCCCAATGTGTTGCAAAAATCTTTAAAAAATGTATTCACAGGATTATGAACAAAACATTAACCCTCTTTGTTATTTCTCCTACTTTGAATGTCTGATTCCAAAGATTTTTTAGATGTTAAAATTTCTTTCAATTTGAAAATTTGCAAACATTAGTAAATAAACATTGTCTTGCTGAAAGTTTGTTAAAGGCTCCACAATGTCATTTATTCTATTTAGGAATATAATATTTCTTTTAAATACAGTTCCTTTGATATGCTGTATTGAATTTATGAATTCAAAATGTTTTTCTTTTTTTTCACCTTCCTTTTCAGTGTACTGGACTGGCTAAACATCATTGAAGCAGGACCCAGTGCATAGAAGAAGATTCTCGACTACAAGGTCAGCTATCCACCACAAGGGAGGGTGGAAAGCATGCCTACCCGGAGACAAACAAGATCAGTCATGAAAGGACTGCTAGTGGAACTGTAGAGAGCCAACTGTGGGAACAGGAGATTTGAATACCACCAGTGAGGCAGAGGCAGTTATTCGATCTCCTTCTGGTCTTGAGGAAGACAATCCACTGGTGTCTGAAGAGGAGGTCTCACGGCCATCTTAGCCTACACCCACTCTTTCTTTAGCTCATAGGCTTCCATACCATTAGCACCTACAGCTGCACCCTCTGGACAGCCTTCATCTCCTCCTTCAAGTGCAACATCAGGGGTCAGGTGACAATTAGCCCCTGACACCCCAGAGCCCGTTTGTGGAACCCACTCCCTTCCCGCAGGTTATGTGTCATTAGCTTCTCTCAAGGAGGTCCTAAGGCCAATCGGACAGGTTCAGTGATCAATCTTTCGGGATATCCAGGACTTATTTGAAGAAGTCAGATGCTTCGAGCAGTGGTCACTGAACAGATATAAATTTTTTGTGGCTTCATGATTTACTTGATAGCAAGTGTAGTATCTTGCCTGCCTTACCAACCAACCTCCTGTTGTATGATCTCCCAGTTCATTTGCCATCCCTGTTTCCCCTCCCACCCCTGATTTCCTTCTTCCGAAGGGGTGTCTGATACTGCTAAGGCCAGCCATTTTAAGTCTGTATGGGAGGAGGCCTTTACCCTCTTTGTGGGGAAGCCTAAAGCAGAGCATGTCTTCCCCCCAAGTCAAAAAATGGACTCTGACACCCGCTCTGGCTTGGGGGAATTATGTTATTTTAGCTTAGGGCAATGGTTTTGATTCTGAACTTTTACATATTATTACAAAATTAATAATTATTTTTATGGACTGGCTTTTTGACTCTATGGAAATGTATTTTTTCATTCAGCCCCTTTGTATGTAGACTAGTTCCCTTCACATTTTCTGACGTTTTTTTTAATTTGCCCACCTACCTTCAAGCTTGCATTTTATGTGTGAAGTAAGACTCTTTTTTTAAATTTTGCATATTCCCAAGGAAAATTTATAGTTATTTCCAAACTAATTTGATTGCTAAAAGGACCATTTATTAATTATTATATAAACATATCAACATTTTAAAATATGAATGACTCTCGGTTGCATGGTATGTCATGCCAAAGAAATGTTTAGTTATTTTGAAGATGCTTTCATTATCATAATGGCATTATTTAGGTAAAGAGTCCGAACATCGAGTAGGAAATGTCGACTTGAACTAATATCGAGTGCAAAATATCGAGATACATAAATATGGACTGCAAGAATATCGTGGTCAAGAATATCGAGTTTCAGGTAAGAAATATCATTTTCTAAAATGTTGAAGTAATTAATATCGTTTGCGAAAATATAGTTGAAAAAATATCGTTTTTTTAGTTAGTGTTATGTATTTTAGTATGTATTTTAAATGTATGTGCTCTATTTTTTTGTCTAAGTATTGTATTTGTTTTTTAATATATGTGTTAAATTTTTAGAAGTTATTAATTTTATTTTAATTACATTTTGCGTTTTAGTTCCGTAGCGGTTTGTGGGTTTATAGGGGAATAGGGTGGGAAGTAATTTAATTATAATACATTGAATGTTAATTTTTATGTATTAGTATTTATTTATTTTTGATTTTATAGTGTTAATTGTGGGAATTAATTTATAATTAATTAATTAATAATTGTTTGTTAATTTTTATTAATTAATTGGTAAATATGTTAAATGTGTCATTTTTTTAGGAGCGGGTTGTGGGGGAATAGGGGAATAGGGTGGGAAGTAATTTAATTATAATACATTTATTAATATTTTGTAATATAATATTTAATTAATTTTATTTTATAGTGTTAATTGTGTGAATTAATTTATTAATAATTATTTATATTTTGCTTGTTAATTGTTATTAATTAATTGTTAATAATTATGTTAATTGTGTCATGTTTTACGAAATTGGTGGTGGCATTTATAGGGGAACATGGTGGGAGGTAATGTATTTATAATTATTTAATTAATTGTTAATTAATGCTAATTAATTAATTAAAATGTAAATATGCCAATCGTGTAATAATTTTGATATGTGAGTTGTGGGGTTTATAATGGTAAATGGTGGGAAGTAATTTTTTTAAAATTAATTAATGATTTGTGGTTAATTGATATTAATTTATTAATGTAAAATTAGTTATGGAAATTGTGTAAATATTTTTAGGTGTGTGTTTTGGTGTTTATTGGGGTAGAGGATGGAAAGTAATTTAGTTTAAATTAATTAATCATTACTTGATTATTAATATTCATTTATTAATTGATAAATATTTTTGGTAATTGTTTAGTTTTTATTTTGTTTGGGAATTTAGGTTCAATAGCTGTAATGTTTGGTTTGTACTTTAATTTTTACTTTTTTAAATGTGTTTTATAATTATTAATATTTGTTAAATTGATAATTAATTGTGTTAATTATAGAGGTACACTTTTTTGTTTAATTTAGATGTGTGTTGCAAATTGTATGGTGTTATAGGGTAGGAAAATAAATATTACATGTATGTAATTTTTAATTTTTTGATTAAGATAAATTTCTATTACAAAATATTTATTTGTTTGTAAATTGTTAAATTAAAAAAAATTATATTTGTATGTCAATTTTAGATTTTTGCTACATTAAAATATTTTTTTATGTTTTGTTAATTTTTATATAAGTTTTGTTTTGGGGTTCTTTATTATATTTTGTTTTGTGGTTGATATTTTGTTTGTTTTTAAATTTGAATTTTATTCTGTGGGAATAGTAATTTTACCACGAAACCATTACAACGCGGTATGGTTACATCGTGGTTTTCACAACGCAAGTCGTTACATCGACTTGCACTGGAGGGCGCTCTAGACTAAGGAATAGTGTGAATTACTATTCCAACACCTTCCCTACTGTACGTAGACTGGAGCTGGAATAGTAATTCACACTATTCCTAAATCCAGCGCCCTCCAGCGCAAGTCGATGTAACGACTTGCGTTGTCAAGACCGCGATGTAACATACCGCGTTGTGATGGTACGCGTTGTATCATCATACATTCACACTTTCCCTACTGTTGCATTCGCAGGAGTGGGAATAGTAAGTTATACCCCTACGCTATCCAACACTTTCCCTACTGTTGCACTTGCTGGAGTGGGAATAGTAATTTTTACCCCTCCGCTATCCAACACTTTCCCTACTGTTGCACTTGCTGGAGTGGGAATTGTAAATTATTCCCCTCCGCTATCCAACACTTTCGCTACTGTTGCACTCATTGGAATGGGAATAGTAAATTATTCCCCTCCACTATCCAACACTTTCCCTACTGTTGCACTCGCTGGAGTGGGAATAGTAATTTTTACCCCTCCGCTATCCAACACTTTCCCTACTGTTGCACTCGCTGGAGTGGGAATAGTAATTTTTATCACTCAGCTGTCCAACACTTTCCCTACTGTTGCACTTGCTGGAGTGGGAATAGTAAATTATTTCCCTCCGCTATCCAACACTTTCCCTACTGTTTCACTCATTGGAGTGGGAATAGTCATTTTTACCCCTATGCTACCCAACACTTCCCCTACTGTTGCACTTGCTGGAGTGGGAATAGTAATTTTTATCCCTCCACTATCCAACACTTTCCCTACTGTTGCACTTGCTGGAGTGGGAATAGGAAATTATTTCCCTCCGTTATCCAACACTTTCCCTACTGTTGCACTCGCTGGAGTGGGAATAGTAATTTTTACCCCTCCGCTATCCAACACTTTCCCTACTGATGCACTCATTGGAGTTGGAACAGTAAATTATTCCCCTCCGCTATCCAACACTTTCCCTACTGTTGCACTAATTGGAGTGGGAATAGTAAATTATTCCCCTCCGCTATCCAACACTTTCCCTACTGTTGCACTCGCTGGAGTGGGAATAGTAAATTATTCCCCTCCGCTATCCAACACTTTCCCTACTGTTGCACTCGCTGGAGTGGGAATAGTAATTTTTTACCCTCTGCTATCCAACACTTTCCCTACTGTTGCACTCATTGGAGTGGGAATAGTAAATTATTCCCCTCCGCTCTCCAACACTTTCCCTACTGTTGCAGTCGCTGGAGTGGGAATAGTAAATTATTCCCTTCCGCTATCCAACACTTTCCCTACTGTTGCACTCGCTGGAGTGGGAATAGTAATTTTTTACCCTCCGCTATCCAACACTTTCCCTACTGTTGCACTCATTAGAGTGGGAATAATAAATTATTCCCCTCCGCTATCCAACACTTTCCCTATTGTTGCAATTGCTGGAGTGGGAATAGTAAATTATTCCCCTCCGCTATCCAACACTTTCCCTACTGTTGCACTCGCTGGAGTGGGAATAGTCATTTTTTACCCTCCGCTATCCAACACTTTCCCTACTGTTGCACTAAATGTAGTTTAAAATGTAGGTTTAAAAAATATTACATTTTTTAATATTTTAATTTATATCATAATTTTTGTTTTAATTTTTATGTTACAGGTGTATGTATATATATCTATCTTTATTTTTTAATATATTTCTAACATTTTATAATTAATTAAAATTATTATGTATTAATTATTTTTAAGTAAATATATATATATTACATTTTATATATGTATGTTTAATTTATTTTTAAATTACATTTATTACTTATAATTGTTAACATTTACAAATAATTCTAAATATTTTTTTAAGTAAAATGTATTATTTATTTTACATTATTTATAATACATATAAAAAAACAATATTTTGTACTTCAATATTTTTACCAACAATAGTTTTTTTCTCGATATTTTTTTGCTTACCATAATGAAGATAGGAGGTCGATATTTTTGACAACGATATTTATGTCACGATATTTCTGTAGGTCGATATTAGTGTTGTCGATATTCTGTCAGTGATCCCATTATTTAATGCAATTCACTTTGAAGGTAGACAAAGAACTGAACATAAATAACACTTTCCTATTTTTGCTATGTAGTAACTTCAAAATCAACCATTCAACATAGATGAAAGATCGACAGATGTTAAAAAAGAATATAAAGGGCCTGAGTCACAAAGGTAAACTTACACTTTTGTCTAAGTTTGCGATTGTTTGCTGATCACAAAGGTATTTTTTACTAGTAGTATCTTTACAACTGCGAAGTCTCCACACATAAAAAGATGGGACAGATGTGGACCTGATTCACAAAAGAAAATTTTAACTTTTGTGTAAGTTTATGATTGTTTGCTATTCACAAAGGTATTTTACTAGTGGTATCTTTCTGACTGCAGAATCTCAGCAGATAAAAAGATAGGACTGTCCAATCTTTTTGTGTGCGGAGACTCCGCAGTTTTAAAGATACTATTAGTAAAATACGTTTGTGAATAGCAAACAACGTAAATTTACACAAAAGTGTAAGTTTACTTTTGTGAATCAGACCTACAGTATTTTTTTTTCTGAAAGGTTTTCAGTGACTGTGTTAGAAATAGAGTAGTCATCATTATTGGGGCGACATTTCGCCCCAACACCAATGGCACAGCTGAAACTGCCGCTGCACTTTTTTCTCACATCTTTTTTCAATGAACTCCTTTTTCCTCCATTTGTTCATCCCGGTCTTTCATTTTAAAACTGTTTAAATCCGCATGCAAGGTAATGCAATTTTCCCAAGTTTCTCATGTTTAAGATGTGCCCATCCGGACCTCTCTTCGAAAACACGTACAGACGCAAAGTTCATCAGAAAGCAGTTTAATAAAACCCAATGCATTTCGGGCTACTGGGGCCCTTCGTCAGGGGTAACTGAAAATAACCATAAAACAAGCATTAATGTTACATTAGACAGTGTGTGTACAAAGTCTCTCTCAACGAAACGTAAGTTTACAACACATTTCTCCAAAAAATATCTCTTGTCCAAAATCATGTTATGTGCCACAGTGCAACCACAAATAACCTCATAACACCTCTGGCAAAACTCGGTCCCTTCACTTTACTGTTACTTTAACTCAATATTCACTCAGCCAGTGACTCCCCTATCAACTCCAACCCCGTGTATCTCCTCTTTTTCTTTCCCCCACTATCTGCATATCCCGTCTTCAACCACCATGTCTCTTCTCTCTTTCTTCCACCCACTGTCTACGTGACCCACCCATCACATCCTTCCCTTTCTACACATCAATTACTGGCGTTTGTATTCACCTCAATTCCTCATCCCCCATCTGCTCCCGCCCGTAATCACCACTTCATCCCTCCTTTGTTATGCACTACACGTCCTACTTTCTGCAATCCCCCCTCACACGTACCTGCCAAAAACGACCGTAGTCCTCTCTCTTACACCGGAAGAGTATCCCTTCCCTTTTCACTGTGAGCCCGAGTCCCATGTCTGGGCATACCTGACACACTTAGGGTGAGAAAGCCAAAGACACAAAAATGATGGACAGAATGCAGAATAAATCAAACATTCACCCTCAGTCAAGAGATCTGGGTTAAATCCATTGTTCTTTTGCTCACCATGCCACCCCAGTTTAGACTCAGCCATATGTAAATCAGCCTTGACCCTGCTCCTCATGGGAACAGTCCAGCTTGAACTGCCAAGCCAGGTGCTACCTGAACCAGAAACAAGCATCTTGGGACCGGTTTTGGGGTATCACCCCTCATCAGCCAGGCAAGCTTGAATCCAGTGGCACAGTGAGCCCGGGACCCACGTCTGGGCATACCTGGCGCACTTAGGGTGAGAAAGCAAAAGACACACACATGATGGACGGAATGTGGAGCAAATCAAACATTCACCCCTAGTCAAGAAATCTGGGTTAAATCCATTGTTCTTTTGCTCACCATGCCACCCCAGTTTAGACACAACCATATGCAAATCAGTCTTGACCCTGCTCCTCATGGGAACAGTCCAGCTTGAACTGCCAAGCCAGGTCCTCCCTTAACCTGAAACAAGTATCCTGAGACCGGTTTTGGGGTATCACCCCTCATCAGCCAGGCTAGCTTGAAACCAGTGGCACAGTGACACGTCTTGGCATACCCTGCGCACTTAGGGTGAGAAAGCAAAAGACACACAAATGATGGATGGAATGCGGAACATATTAAACATTCACCCCAGTCAAGAAATCTGGGTTAAATCCATTGTTCTTTTACTCACCATGCCACCCCTGTTTAGACCCAGCCATATGCAAATCATGGGTCCCATGCTCACCATGCCACTGGAGTCAAGCTAGCCTGACTGATGAGGGGTGATACCCTGAAACTGGTCCCAGAATGCTTGTTTACAGTCCAGGGGCGACCTGGCCTGGCAGTTCGGGCTGGATTGTTCCTATGGGGAGCAGGGTCAAGACTGATTTGCATGTGGCTGGGTCTAAACTGGAATGGCATGGTGTGCAAAAAAACAATGGATTTAAGCCCAGATTTCTGTACTGGGGATGAATGTTTGACATTGTTTCAGCATCCCATCCATCAATTGTTCTTTTTGCATTTTTTGCCATAAGTGGAAAGGGTATGCCCATAGGCGGGTCCCGTGCTCACCATACCACTGGAGTCAAGCTAGTCTGGCTGATGAGGGGTGACATCCTGAAACTGGTCCCAGAATGCTTGTTTCAAGTCCAGGGTGGACCTGGCCTGGCAGTTCGGGCTGGACTGTTCCCATGGGGAGCAGGGTCAAGACTGATTTGCATGTGGCTGGGTCTAAACTGGAATGGCATGGTGTGCAAAAAAAACGAGGGATGTAGGCCCAGATTTCTGTACTGGGGGTGAATGTTTGACATTGTTTCAGCATTCCGTCCATCAGTTGTTCTTTTTGCATCTGTGGAATCTTGTGCATGCTTTAGCTGTGAGAAGTGACATTGACATGTTTGCTTATTGCCTCTATGATCTTTATGGCTAAGGCATGCTGACTTGCACTCTTTTCCCTCAATGTACCAAGATTTTCTCAGTACATCTCTGCCATGTATTTGTAAAATGTTGCAATGTTATCCAAGGCATAGGGTTACCTGTCAATCATTTGAAGGAGTCCTTTGAGGAAGATATCTGTCTCATAGAGAGTAGCCCCTATTGCAATATGGTCCCACACATTAGACTGCTGTTGGTAAAAATGATCCTTGCAGGGAGCAGCATTAGACAATGCCAACCCCTCCACATGGGTGGCGTTCTAATGTGACCAGCAGCTTGACCATCATGGAGAGCGGTATCATCTGGGCGGCTGTGAGGGGGATAACATTGAATGGGGGATATGTGAACCTCTACAGGGGTGCTCTTTATCTCTCTGATGAATGAGAAAAGACGAAGATGCACCTTCATGGGAGGAGTGAGTAGGAGATTTTACAGAGGTACCTATTAGTTGAGGGCTGTGTAGAGGTGAGTCTTACATATGTGAAAATAGCATTCGGGGGTGCTTCGGTAATAGCTGTGGACTGGTAATCCTCAGAAGTGATTTTGGAAGAAGACTGCTGCCCAGCCATGAAGTGGTTTTCTTTGAGATATTCTGTGTGAGGGCAACAATGCCCTCTTCTTCATGCCAGTCTTCCTCCTACTTGACCAGCTACTGTTCATCCTCCTCTTATTCTTGAGCAGTGTTGACCATTGAGAGAGTTGCTTGGAGGAGGTTTGGATTCTCTCTTTGGATTCCTTCTGTTCTCCACTTGTAGATGGTTCAACATCATTGATCAGCGCAATGTCCCTAGTACCTGCAATAAGAAGATGTAAAATGGTTGAATTACATCAAATATAGTTTTGTGGCAAAGTTCTACACAGTACTTGAATTGACATTGTTCGGAATACAATATAATAAAGTTAGTACCGGGTGAATATAAAGAAACATATGAACTTAAGGGATGATCCATGCATGGAATCTTGCCAGCTTGAGCCACACATATTTTATTTTTGGATGGGCCATGTGATGTCAGTTGCTGAACCAGTGTCCTCATAGTTGGTGTTGCAAAGATATCTCCTGATCTAGTAGCTAAAGAGAGAAGAATAATGTGCAATGATTACTGACAAACCATAAAAGTGAGTTTGAACACAAGTGCTGACACATTAGAGATAAGTACATGAAAGGAAAACAATAAACAGCAATAAAAACACTTTAAACTTTTTATATATAATAAACATTATGAAATAAAAGAAAAGACTAATAGTGAGCTGTGAAAGTTAGGATCAGAGGTCCCCAGACTTATGGGATGGTACAGGGCCTAACTGCTGATGCTGGGATGTCCCCTGATGTCACTGGAGTTGATGTTTGCAAGGTAGACACCAGGGGCTGTGTTATGGCAGAAGCTGATAGAAGAGAGACATGCGTAAGGGGAAAATCCATTCTTAGTCATACTTACAACTTATATTTTGATGTTTAAATACAGAGTTTCAGAGCTACGCACATTCCTCTCCTGCAAGTTAAAACAAGACCTAAAGGATATCTTATAGAGCCTTCCTTACAATGTCAAGTCTAAGGACTATTTTATCAGACAAAATATATCTTCATAATCAATTGCACTGCATATCGACTGGTGTGCAGATAGACAAGTGTGACAATATACATACAGCTACCTTGTCAGTTACAAATAAATTGAGATTAGAACCAAAGCCAAAAGAGCAGACATTTAGGTTACATCTCTACTATCAGTTTGTGTTCTTTGGTGCCAGTCTGGGTTTTAGTGCAGTGCTAGGAGCAGAAGTAAATTATGTAGCAGGTGGTGGATGAGAGAACAACATATGGCCTTAAAAATGAAAAAGGTGTATGAACATATATGGTTTAATAATGAATTGTCAAGGCCAGATTTGACTACAATTATAATTCATTACAAAACACATAGTAAAAGATAGTGTTAAGATGTAACAAACCAAGTGATAGAAATGCCCTATTGTGTGGTAGTGACATTGGTAGCATAAAGACATGAGTCTAGTTGGTTTGCAATGAAAGATCTCCCCTGTGTGTTTGTGTTGCCCTGCGACACTTGCATTAACTCCTGCCTCGGCTGAAGCAACCAATCTACTCGAAAGAGTGGTTGTATTAAAATGAAAGCAGTACAAATAAAAACTAGACTAAACATGAATGTATTTATACAGTATGTGTTCGACAGTGTTTGAGGGATATACATGCGATGTGGGCATAACAATGTAGGTATGGGTGAGTGATTGTGGGTTTATTTTTAATGAGAGAGAAAGGGGTTTAGAATCTTACCTAGCACCACATTAGTGTTGCCCAAAAAAAAGCAGCCCACATAGCAGGTAAGGATGCATTGTGGAGAGGGCAGTTTTCTCAAAGGGGATGAGCTTGTGCCAGATGAATCCTGGAGAACGTCTCCTTCACCTGCCTCCTCTCATCTTGACACTTCTTTTTAATATCCCTCACAGTGCATTCCTCCTCCCCCAATGTATTGAGTCTATCACCTCCTGCCACAAGCTACCTTCTGTGTTCCACTGAAGGCCAGTGGAGGCAGCTCATGTAGTTCTTTGTAGTGTTTTACCACTAATTTAGATACTAGGGCTATTGCCTCCTGTGTGAGTTTATTTTCTCCTCCAAAATAAAAGGCTGCATTATTGCAGAAGAATGCTGTGTTTTCAGGTACTCAAAGATAATGTGGAAAAAAGCAGAGCCTATGGTGTAGGCAGTATTTATATTGTTGGAAGAGACTGTGTGTCAGGTGTGTGTTATTTGGTTTAGGCGTAAGTAATTCACCTATTACCTCCAATGCAGAGGTCTCCGCCCCAGTTGTGGAGGTCTTGGGTATGAGAGGGGCTTCAGGAAAATGTCTCATATATGAGAAAGATCATCAATTGGTCTTGAACCCTATAGATCATACATTCGTAGGAGGCAACCTTTGCAACGTCAGTCTGGCATTCATCCAAGTTGGGTACAGTGGGCTTCTTCTAGTGACATATGATTCAAATATTTTCCTTTGATAATGCTACCCCTAGCCACCTCTTTCTGTGATGAGACAACCTCACATTGGGCGTGTATATGGGAAATGTAATCCTCAAGCCTGTGTATGTGCCTGTAGTTTGCCTAATTCAATTTGCGGTTTAGCCCCTCACCACAAGAGTAATTAGTTGTCTGCATTGATTCTTGACGGGGTGGACTTGTGTATTAACAGTGAGAGCATTGCAAAGATGAATTGTACTTTGGTGCCATGACCATTTTAATGATCTGGGTCCTATCTTCACAAGGATAAATGAAAATGGCACTATCTGGGAAAATCATTTTACAGTTTGTCTATCATTGGTGTTAAATTATCTTCAACCTTGTTATAGAAAACTCTCTTGACATAGGCTCCCAAATATTTTCAGCCCTTATGCACCTAAATCATTCCATGGATCCCAAGGCCTTGTCTTCTAGATGCCTTTGTTATTCATCTAAGTCTTAAGAACCTTATGGGGGAAAGTCTTATGGAATACTATCACCAGGCTGCATTTCTTAGAGCTTTGCTGATATTGTGAGAGGGGTCTGATGAAAATGTAATGTGACTACTACTAACCACCCTTCTTACCCAATTCCGTTTGCCTCCCAAACAGTTGAAAGCATTTTTCCTTTTAATAAAATGTGAAAACCATTGATATTCAAAGATATAACCTTTACTGGGGTGTTCTGCCTTTGGGCCATAAGAGAATCATCCAAATAACTATGATGCCTGAAATTGGCTCACCCCAGGGGCAGGTGCAATGGGGCTAGGGTGCTCTAAAATGCATGAGTGAAGAGAAATGTTACAGGGATGGTGTAGCAATGTGTTCACCAATATGAGAGGGACTCTTGTGTATGTGATAGAGAAGGTGAGTATGAGAGAGTGTACAAGGTTGACTTAAAGAATGAAAGCATGTGAAGGAGCTAAAAGAGCAGGGATCAAAAGGGATAGAATAAATGCAACAGCCTCTTTAGTCTGCATGCCAAACTCTATCACTCCCGGCGACAGCCCACGAGCAGTTTGTAGTAAGATTCAATACCAATCCGTGTAGATTAAGATAATATTGGAGGAAAGGGCGGTATTCAGACCCATGCTTGGGGGAGCACATGTGTTGTCATTAGTGCAGTGCAGATGTTATCTCAAACGCCTTACAGGGCCTAATCATCAATATTGCAATGGAGTGAAAGCTATTAAGATGGAGAGGGGATTCATTGTTGTTTCAAGTGGGGAGACTGGGCCCTCTATTCCTATGCAGATAAAAAAAAGAAATGGAAGTGGAGTGGGGGTTCACCAACAGAACAATGGTGGAGCTGGGGAGAACCCATTTTCTGTAGGCAGCGCTAAGCAAAACGTAATAGGGTATGCATATTTAGAAGAATCTCCATGACGTGTGGCACAGGTAACAATGAGCTAACTGTACAAAGGACATCATGAAGTATTTGGCAGGGCTCTTCAGAGTGCCCACATGATGTTGGTGATGGCTTCAGCAATATTTGTACTTATCTCTTGTCAGAGTCTCAATAATTAGGCGCAAGCCTTCTCCAGCAAAACCCCTGCCAGCAGCTCCCACTGTTGAGGAGTTCTCAGAACATCGATGGGGATTAGCGGGATACTGGCGATGGAAGGGATGGTTATTCATTTTCCATAGGTTCAATTCCAATTTCCATCATTGCTGTTTACAGAAACTTGAGAGAGTCTTCCAGTGAGTCAGATTCCATGTTTGAAATGGTTTTGCCACCCAATGTAATGAGTATGTCTGTCAGAGTGACGCCCTAAGTGAGATGGATATATCCAGACATACTTCCTGTGCACACTGTGCTACTGAAACAAGCTATACCTGGCTGATGAGCTCTAATTAAGGTGAAACTGGTCCTGGTTAGCTTGTGTTCCGGGTCAGACCTAGCCTATTAGTTCAGGATGGAATGTTCCCATTGGAGCAGGGTCAAGACTAATTTACATATACCACAGTTGAAACTGAGGTGGCATGGTGTGCAAAATACTGATGGACTGGGATACAGCCCTGAGTTATTATCAGTGACTGATATTAATTCAAGCATTCCATCCATTACTTTTTTGTACACTTTTTTGTATACTTCAGTGTGACACCCTAAATGGGATGGTTATGCCCAGAGGTGGGTCCGGTGCACACTGTACTATTGGAACAAAGCTAAACCCGGCTGATGAGCCCTCAGAAAGCTGAAACCAGTCCTGGGATGCTTGTGTTCCGGTCAGGGAGGACCTGTTCTGCCAGATTAGGTTGGACTCTTCACATTGGAGCAGGGTCAGGACTGATTTGCATATGGTTGAGTCCAAACTGTGGTGACATTGTGTGAACAAATATGATAGATTAGGATGCTGCCTGAATAATTACCAGTGGCTGAGATTAAATCAAGCATTCCATCCATAACATTTTTGTAAACTTCTGTGTGAAGCCCTAAGTGGGATGGGTGTGTCTAGATGTGGGTCGTGTGCACACTGTGCTACTGGACACAAGCTAACTCCGCTGATAATCCCTAATAAGTGTGAAACCGCTCCTGGGTTGCTTATGTTCAGGTCAGGGTGACTCTGGACTGGCAGTTTGGGCCGGAATGTCCTATCGGAGCAGGGTCAAGACTTATTTGCATATGCTGGGCCCAAGATGAGGTGGCATGGTGTGCTAAATACCTATGGACTGGGATGTGGCCTCAAGTAATTATGAATAGAGGAGATTATTTCAAGCATTTCATCCATCACTTTTTTATACAATTCAGTTTGACACCCTAGGTGGGATGGGTATGCTCAAACCTGGGTCTTGTGCACACTGTGCTACTGGAACCAAGCTATATTGAGCTGATGAGCCCCAATAGTGGTGAAACTGGTCCTGTGTTGCTTGTGTTCCAGTTCAGGAAGGACCTGGCCTGGCCTGGCAGTTCGGGCTGGACTATTCACATTGGAGCAGGGTCAAGACTGATTTGCATATGGCTGGTCTAGACTGTGGTGGCATGGTGTCCAAAATAAGAATGGACTGGGATGTGGCCACTAGTGGCTGAGACTAATTCAAACATTCCATCTATTACTTTTTTAATACTTCACTGTGAAGCTCCAAGTGAGACTTGTATGCCCAGACGTGGGTCTTGTGCAAACAATGCTACTGGAATCAAGCGATACCCAGCTAATGATCCCTAATAAAAGCAAAACCGGTCCTGGGTTGCCTGTGTTTAGGGAGAACCTGGCCTGGTAGTTCTGGCTGGCCTTTTCCATTTGGAGTAGGGTCAAGACTGATTTGCAAATGGCTGGTTCCAAACTCAGGTGGCATGGTGTGCAGGGCTGGACTAGGAATCCAAAGTAGCCCTGGCAAATCTTGTCAGACCAGCCTCTGTACAGTGCATAGCGAATGAGTGCAGCGAGCAAGACTGACCACTATAACGGGTTTGTGGGGGGTCCCCCCCACAAAAATCTGGGATAAAATGGCAGAAATGGTGCATTCTACAACACATTTTTAATTATATATTCAAATGTATTCGTTTGTAAAGCATAGTAAATGATGACCTTACAGCGCACCAGGATACCCAGTCATACCCTTAGATATTTTTACAGATAACACAAAAAATATGATGTCAAGCATGGAACATGAATTTAAATCTAGCATAAGTGCACACATTCACTGTTAAACACAGCCAAAAATCCAAGAACATAATGAAAGACCATTTTGAGGGATGTTAGCATCCGCCATTCCAATAAGTGGCATGGTAGAGCTCGCGTTAGCGCCGGTGGCGCCTGGTGAGACAATATTTTGGTTGCCACCCACTCAATGACCTTCTCCACAGATTCCCTCACTATAACTCTCCAACAGTGCCCCTCATCTCTCCATAACTCCTCTCTCACATATATTTCATTTGTTTTATAGCTCCTCTCACACCAGTGTATGGTGTTGGAGCACTTTACATCACACAGACATAAATAGACAATGAATGATACACGTGTAAACCAGCGTATAGAAAATGTTACATAAGACAAAGGTGACTACAAGGTGTAGGTTTCAAATGTCATCCATACTGGTGGCCATTCTTTAAGAGTTCTTGGTCTGGAGAAGCACAAACTTGAGATTCAAAGCTTAACACCATGGTTAGAGTTGGCTTTACTAATAATAATTTATTTCTACTCAAACAAATCCTTTTTAGCAACATTAGGTTACTGAAAAACTGGGAAAAAAACATAACTTTCTAACCTGTATCATGTAGTTTGAATACAGCTCTTTCAATGCCTGTTCATACCTCACTGTGCTATATTATGAATGTAACTTATGAACTGCAAGTAACAAAAGGATCTCTGTGAAAGAAGCACTAACCCACTGAGCTATGCACATAAAATACAGTTGTGTGATCTGCATGGTACACGTTCTTGATACTTTAGATGAGTCAAAACTGCCACTAGACACTAGGCAAAACTCCGACCCCTCTCAGGCAGGAACATTAATCACCAGAGTTAACTTGACAGTTTACATTTTTATTGTTGCTTGAAAACTGCAGGATATAAAAGAAACTCTGCAGCTGGTGCTTTTAAACCCATAACAATTTGCATAACACAGTGTCCCCCAGCTGAGCGGTAAACCGGCACTCAGTAACAAAACTGGCCCGGAACAAAATTGGCCCCACCCTACCAGCCTCCCGGTGAAACTCCCAAAGCCCGGTATGGCCAGTCCAGCCTTCATGGTGTGGAAAATAACAATGGACTAGGATGCGGCCCCAAGTAATTATGAGTAGCTGAGACTAATTCAAGCATTCCATCCATCACTTTTTTGTACACTTCAGTGTAACACCCTAAGTGGGATGGGTATGGCCATACGTGGTCTTGTGCACACTGTGCTACTGGAACCAAGCTATAGCGGGTTGACGAGCTCTAATAAGGATGAAACTGGCCCTGGGTTGCTTGTGTTCCTGTTCAGGGAGGACCTGCCCTGGCAGTTCGGGCTGGACTGTGCCCATTGGAGCAGGGTCAAGACTGATTTGCATATGGCTCAACACCATGGAAAACACTTTGGTTCTGATTCACAAAGGTAACTTACACTTTTGAGTACGTTTACACTTTTGAATAAGTTTACTGCTATTCGGCATTCACAAACTGTGCTTTTGTAGTAACTTACACTTTTGTCGCAATTCTAGCACTACACATGGCCAGCCACTACTATGGCAACACCCTCCAATAGAAAATAATGGAGGTAGGGATTCACTACAAAAGTGTAAGGTGCTACAAAAGTGAAGATTGTGAATACCAAAAAGTAGTAAACGTACTCAAAAGTGTATGTTACTACAAAAGTGCAGGTTGTGAATAGCACTTTGTAATACATTTTGTAGTACTTTGGTAATATTATAAAACGTACTACAAAGTGCAGTTTGTGAATCAGGCCCTCAGCAACCTTTTAACATTTTTGTTTTGTATAAAGCTTTTTACCCCACTTAAACTTTTGCTGATTGGTTTAGAAACTTTTGTGCATTCTTGTTTCTTACCTTAATTGAGGTTTGGCTAATTCTGTGGCTAACTGTTGCAAAGGGGATCCAAGGATTGCACGCACAAGCATGTTTTTGCATGAGTGTCAGATTGTATGGGCCTTGTGGGAGCTAAATTTCTTTTCAAACCAAGGCTGTAGCTTCTCTTCTTCATTGGCTAGCACTGCAATTCCTTACATGCTTATTGTTCATCATGGTCTTATTTGCGCTGTTCCATGTACATTAACAGACAGCTTCATTAATAAAATGAGACTTAATGATCATACAAGAGGGTAGACTTCCAGAAGAAAATCTCACACTTGTTATGGTTTCAAGGTTTTTATTGGTTTTCACTTTCCTGTGCCCTTTGGAAAGTGAACTTTGTTCTGTTAACCCGAAGGCCATGTATTTAATAATCATGATAAACTAGTATAATAATCACTTTCTTGTCTTTAATAAAATAAAGGCTTTCCAACACTGCCATTTTAGGGAAACCTGACTTTGCTTTCAGGTTGTGACACTGCCTGTTGAATAATCCATCCTTTTATGTGCTAATCATTGTCAGATCAATCTGGAAGAGTGTGTGTGATATCAACCTTCACTTTTGATAGACATAAACTCTGGTGAACAATTATGATATCATGCACAGACAATGATAATCGGATAATGATAAAATTGTGCTTGTGCATAACAGCTTGAATCAATTGAGCAGAGTTAGCAGATTTGTGTATGCTGTTCATTCTGTTCACATGCTTTAGTTGGTAGTGTTTGTGTCTTCTCTTAGAAAATCTCACAACCAAAGAAGAATTAAAATAGAATATTTGACAGTTGTTTTGTCTTACATACTCCTATTCTATTTCTGTTTGTGCATGTATAGTTAGTAGATAAAAAATCTGCACATATAAATGTATGCAGATGCTTATTCAGCGCAACAGGACAATCATTTACTTTCACACAACTAACACTTGCTTAGGTGCACAAAAACGTCTATGTATCAGGCCCACAATGTTAAAGAAATACTCATGTAAGAAGCATATGTTTTCATCACCTACATCGTTATTCTCAACTTGTATAATGTATTTGTGCACAGTTTTACAGTTGTTTCTCAGCAGAAAAATTACTGTAATGAAGTACATTTATACTTTTATTTTGTATCAGTTTGACTTTGGTATTCAAAATGTTTTTGCTTACCTGTCTGTTATAGTAGTATTAAAGGTGCATGCATTCTACCACCAATCGCTCCCTGTGCATTTGACGATAGATACTGAACACAGTGTGAGCATGGGACACAATCAATAGGTGAGTAGGTGAAATTCAGGAAATGTTGAGAGAGAGAGACAGACACAAAGTTCAGGCACTCCATGGACACAGCACATCTATTATGGAAGGAAGAGGACACTTAAGTTAACTTTTTCGGACAGTCTTTGGCAGTCCACAGCCTCCCAAGTTAGTTATATAAGCTGGAATGCAAAATATGGAGGGCACACACACATATGTCAAAATTATTTATAATCAGCAACATTTATACTGATGGTGCAACTGCATTCTGGCATTGTCATTTCGGGCAAGAGGATTAAACCACAGAGCAGAAGTGCCATGGAGTTTTCTTACAGAAGAGAAGATCTTTTAAATGAGGAAAGAAAGGACCATATTTAAGATAAACATGATTCGTGAGGACTCAGAGTGAGAAGCATAAGCTGGCATACCATTTATTAAGGCCAATCTACTGCCAAACTCAGACAACCAGACAACTCTCTGCGTGTACCCTTAATGATTAGATTGGAATGACTGAAACAATAAAAATGTCAGGTTTAGCCATCATGTCCACAACATTAATTATTTGGGATTTGCCACTTGACTCAACCCACTAGTCAGTATTGTTCTAAATAATGCACTGCTTTCCGATTCTTAGGGGTCTGCCTCTTTGAGTCTTTCCTTTTAGACAAAAATAGAGATGGGTTCTTCTTCTAAACATTGTTGATGGGACGTGCAGATATTGTTTTCTTACAAAAAGAGACAGATCTGTTGAACCAGGAAAGGAAAAGAAATTGAGACTCAGAGCCAAGATTAACTGAGAGATCTCAAAATAACCAAGAAATGCTGGTATGCAGGTAAAGAAAGACCAATCAAGCAGCACTCTCAGAAGCGTTCACCCAGAATGATGTCTTACATTCAAAATACTGTTTTTACCTAAGCCCTTCCTATTTATCCCAGTAATCATTTTTGGCTTCAAAAATTAAAGCAAGACGCCTGTTCGAAACTGGCGTCATATCTATGTGTTTCTTTTTCCATGTAAGCCACACACATAAGCAGTGCAGTCCTTTAAAGTTTCACTGACAAACATGGCAATGAAAGGTTAGGAATAGGAGACATATTTTTCTTTCAGGAAGTGGAAGAGTCCATTGCAGAAGTAAAAGCTATTACTCCTTGCATAGTCTATGGTTGACCCTAAGGTTGAATTAGTTGTCTTGTTTTGTTACTACTTAGTCACCAGGGCATGCCCTCATTGATCTGTCTGTGCCTTGTACAATGGCCAGTTCAAATTTATTTACTTATTTTTGCACAGTTAATGTACAAATCAAAATACACAGTTTTTCATTTTTCCAGCAGACAATTCTGTTGTGTTACTAGTGATGCAGCGGAAAGGGCTTTTGGCAAATTTTACCATCAGGAACCAATTTCAACACCTACCAGTCCCTTCCGCTGCGTATTTTAAAACATGATACCTAAACAGGTCACCAATATTCATAATATTTTTGTGGTCCTCACTCTCCGATGGACCTTTAAGAATAGTCAGGGATTGGCCAAGGATAGACAGAATCCTAACCTTATGAGGACATAAACAAGAAATAATTCAAACACTATAATCAAAATGACATTAATAACGACAAACTCTGGTTACTTATCAACTTGCTTTTAAGTAATTTTTAAAATATTGTGAATGCTCATCAAGTACAATATAGCTTGAATCATAGATCATCACACAAGAGAAACATCAATACAGTCATTCATAATAACATCTCTTAACGAGCCATGAGTGAGTGGATAGGTGAAGAGACAAAAGAGCATTTGCAAATAAGATCAATGCAAATTCAGAATATCATACGAACCTAGGAATAACTATAGCATGACATGCTAATAGTCAGAATGCCACTCTCCGGCTAGAAGAGTAAGCTGGGGCACCCTCACGAAGGTATGAGGAGTAAAGTTAAATAGTCAGGATCAGCAGGACAACAGCCAGCCACTTAAGTAAGGAAAACAGCAACACAGCCCTCTCTTCTCGCAAAGTCAAAGTCTCAGCCTCTCCAAAAACCTAAATTATAACACTAGTAGTTATACTCTTATTTCACTAAAGATCCAGCCCCAATGTAACAAAACACAAAAATCCACAACTATGATTGGACTAGACCAGGGGGGTGTCTGATCTCTCCACTTTCCAGTGCACCTGACTCTCAACAGTTCCTTTGTCTTAAGGAAATCATCGTCATCGTCCTTCAGCAGAGGAAACTCCGATAATCTCTTCTGCAGCTTGTACATGGTGCACAGTAGCTTTGTATCAAACTTTCAGCACGATTGTCCACAAGAAATACATTCTCCGGTCAGCAAGGAAATTCCATTAATAACATTCATTACTTCCTCCGCACAACCATGGCCATCGTCAGGAACTCTCGAAGGACAAAATACATTTCTTTGCAGCCTACTTTTTAGAAAGCAAATTAAACCTAAAAAGATTTTTGAGGCCTTCTCTGCAGAACAGTAAAGTATGCTTTTTCTCTAGGAAAAACAAATACACAAGTAATTATCATAACACAACAAAACTCCATTATTAATGCTTTGCATTTCTCTAATCGTTATGTACACAGTTTTAGACAGTTAGTGCAAAGGAAAAATTTCTCTTTTAAAACTCGTAGCTTCTATCGTTATTTCCCTTTGGCTGTTATTTCTGCATTAATCATTCACTTTTGTGGCCTACTAGAAAAGCACTGCAAATACTGATCTCTTTCCAGCACGCATTTGCGCAATTTCATGTTCTCCCCATTTTTAGTTTTTCACTGTTAATTTTCACATGACTTTTGTTAATAATCCACACAATGAGAAGTTTGATCCGAGCAGGTTTTATTTCGCAAAAACCCTGCTCCATCACTAGTGAGTTTGTTTTACTTCTTTAGTCCAGAATATAAAGTTCATCTTCATATTTCAGGAATTTCATCTGGAGGACGATCACTCTCCATGCTTAAGAAATCACCCCATCCACTGTTGTGTCTTCTGAACCTGACAATTTTTTGGGATGAAATATTTAGTCATTTTGATTATTGTCAGTCTCTACACGATTTAACTGGAGAGATTGGTTCATCTGACTGTGACAATTGCACCAGTTTCACAGGAAACGCACTCAGAGACACTGACTACATTACATGCTAGATATCTGGTGTCAGCTGATTCACAGACCTTTTTCCGTCTCAGACTCAGCCTCAGTCTCAGTTTTATTAACCTGCAAGAAATTAAACTAAAAGGAAAGACAGTCAGACTTAGCCATTTTAGTCAACATATATCAATCACTCTAATAATTATATGTTCCTGTGTAAACTGTTCAGCTAGATATAAAATCAGAGAAATGTTAAATAAATGAAAAATAGCTGGTGTCCTTCTGGCGCTTATGAGACTTCTGTATGAGCTAGGGGGTGGCTGACAAAATTGTTTACATTAATTAAAATATTAATAAACATTGCCCAGAGGACCCAGACCATGCAGGAAAATGTGGTAAAAAATCTATAAAATGGGAAGTAAATTCCTTGGGTCCCTCTGGGGCCATAAGGAACCCTATGGGGACAAGGAGGAGGCTAGCAAAAAAGTTGATTGCATGAATTAATAAACATGCTAACCATGGCCCACGGTCCAATCCATGTGGCAGAACATGTAGAAAGAAATTCTAAAAAAGTGGAAATAAACACCTGGTCTCTCCCTCCAGAGCTTAGCAACCCCTATGGCAGCCAGGGTGATGCTGGTAAAAGCAGATTAGGCTAATTACAAATAATTATAACCATGAAGCTCATATTACTACAACCAGCTATCAAACATACTATAATAACAAGAAATATGTATGAAAAAAGGAAAAATGACTCCAGTTTCTATGGACTCCTACACAGCCATAATACATACAATGCTCCCAGCAGAAAGCTTTTAAAAGTGGCAAAAATGGTTAATAATCAATTATCCGACACACATTGGATTCCCATATTCCAGAAAGGAGGCAGTGTGGAGAACAAAGCCAAAATGCCTCCTATGGGGCACACACTGGTTTCCAAAACGGTGGACATATATGTGGCTTGACAAATTCTCGCCAGTTTTAGCATTTCCCAAATTCTCGCCAGTTTTAGCATTGTAACTAGAGCGGAAATGACGGCAAACTGAGACTTCTGCACCTCGCGCTAGTTTCAACTCTATCTCAAGTCCTGCACAACAAGCCCAGGCATCAGCCGTCAAGTGACGCCTCTGTGGTCCAGATCCTATACAAAAACATGGGGTGGGCGTGCGCCAGGTAATGAAGTCCAGAGATTGGTATAGAATTTTCAAAGAAAGTCTTTATTCTCAACGTTTATTTTTCTTATGATATACACGCAGTAAACTCAGCCAACGCATTTCGTTCTCTCTTGGAGAACTTCGTCAGGGCTGGAAGTAACATAAAAATACATTTAATGTACGAAAATAATGACACGAAAGCAAAAGGGAAGAACGAACAAGAAAGGAAGACATAAAAAGGAATAACCACATTTAAAAAACATTAAGGGAAAGACAAAAAACATTCTGTGCACAACAATTTCCAAAACATCACATTAGTGTAAATAAGAACAGAAAAGAATAAGGCAAATTAGTTAATAAAACATGTAAAGGGGCAAGAGATATATATTAACAAACATTAACAGCAACGTAGTACAGTTCCCCTACAGATTATCGAGTGTGAGTTACATAGGGGCACCCTTTGCTTGGAAGTAACAGATTACAAGGATACCTAACCCAGGTACAGAGGGTAACACATTTTTGGGATCCAAAGGGTCCTGAGGAATGCCGGTGTGACCCAACACTGTGGACACTTATCAAACGGCAGAAACATGTCGACACTTTGGCAGTAAGGAGGGGTGAAGGAACTCTTTATCTTCTCCTATCACCATCATCCTTCACGATTTTAGACCTAGCCGGTGGGCCCAGGAATAAATTGTCGTGAGGGGACACCACCGAGCTAGTTTTAACCTTCACTGCACTTTTCTTTCGGTGATCCCAATAAATATATATATTTTTATGTTTGTATTGTCTTCCCCTCCCTTTGCTCCACCCCAGGCGTTGGTCTGCACAGGGGTGTACTGAAGCAAGCCCAATGATGAAGCATGTCACAATTTTGTGAGTGAGGGCAGTATTTTCTCACAGAGCACGTGCCACCCTTGGATTACATTTCCCTACTCCTCCGTTTGGGTTATAGTTATGTGATAGGGGAGGTCGGAGTAGTGGAATTTTGCCTCTCCCCCCTTCTCAGTGTGTGAGATTCACAAAACGGTGGACACACACATGGCAAGGAAAGAAGAGGCTTGGAGTAAAAGAGAACATGGGTGCCTGCCCAGGAGCCTTTTCCTCACCCCTTCACCAGCAAACATATTCAGTACGGCTTGTGGATGGGCCCGGGCACATTTTGGGTAAATATATGTGCCCGGGCCCATCCACAAGCCGATACACATCCAATAAAGCATCAATGAGATAGGGAAAAATCAATAAAATTAAAAATAACAACAGCACAGCAACATGGAAACTGACACAAATTGTTTAAAATAAACTTTTAAGATACCCCAAAATGAACAGCCCTAGGCAAGAATTATCCCGGTCAAAGACTTGTAAAAGTTACAGAAAGTGCACATTAATCAACCATCTCACACACAAAATTGTAGACAAGCACATGGGGAAGAAAGCGGCTGAGAGCAAAGGAATATATCTAGCTACATGAACCTGGGTTTCTGGAAACATCCCCATCCCAGCCCCCAACAGGCACTTGCAAGTAGAAATTAACCTATATTTGTTATGAATTCAAGGCATCTACAAACCCCTAAAATATCTTTAGCACAGCCACACTGAGAACGTAAATTCTCCATTAAAAACAAAATCAATGGTTTACAGCAGACTAGGCCCAAAACACTAGAACAGCATAGTATTACAAAAACCATACGGAAAGGAGAAAATATGACCCTAGACCTCCACCATCTCAAGATGTCCATGCCCTTCCACTCTTACCCCGTGTACCCACATCCTAGTCCAAACTCAAGGTCATTCAGCAACAAAGAAAACTAAAAAAAAATAAAAAAGGAAAATAATGTTGGTGTGTGCCTTCCTCAAACATCAAACGTTTTGCAAAATACAGCGCTGAACTTTCTTGATTTTTCCCAAAACGCAAGTATGGGTTAAGCAGCAGAGTTTGCTAACCAAGTATGTGTGATGATTTCCTGATTGAATCCAAATCCAAATGTCCAAGGGCTCAATAAAGAACAGGAAGGAGTCTTCAGGACAGCAAGTGGAAGCTCATACTGTGTGTGTCCCCTGACAACAAAATAAATAAATAAAAAATAAAGTAATTCATTTGGTGCTAACAGAAAGTTAGCTGAATATTCAGCTCAGTAAAAAATGCAACTTCAAATGAATTGCAAGTTGATTTTTGCTGCTTGCATTGAAAAACAATAGTCACTCATGTTTGGTAAAGCCTTACAGCTTTGTTCTCATGTTTTCATTATAGTTTTTTTACGCACACAAATTCTTGTTAATGTGACATGGCATAATGGCGTGATTTTATGCATGATGCATCTCATCTGTAACGTAAAATACAAGAAATGAGGCAAGGTGCATTTGTGCAAAGGACATTTTGCTAATACTTAATTAAAATAGCAGTCTCTCATTAATTTTTCAGATAATTTTGTTCAAGTTCAGTAATATTGCTGTTTGATGCCGTAAAGCACCATGACCTCACAAATTATCGTCTGATCGCACATCTGCTATCCTTGCAGAAGCTCATGGGGGAGGACCTCAGCAATCAACTCCATAAAAAGAGCAAAACCAATGTTGTCCTTCAAATCTACCAGTCTTTGTTAAGCTCCTATTACAAAATTTAATCTGCACCAACACATGTGGTTGATGTTGCACCACTGAGCTATGATAATGGTGAACCCAGCCTCCTTGTGCTGCTTAACATCTTGTAAGCTACTGCATAGTTGACGATTGGACCTTATTTGACATCCTCATACCTCAAAAGGGCTTTAGAAGCAACATTCTGAAATGGCTGAATTCTTACTTGAAGCACTGAGTCCAGCTGTCGTAGATGAGTTCCTCCAGATCTGACCTCATCCATGTATCCTATGGCATACCACAAGTCTCAGTACTCACGCCAATCTTTAACCTATATATTGAGCCCATTGGAGTTCGGCTGGCTGACAAGAATGTCAGAATCCATTAATACATTTATAACATGCAACTATGCCTGAACGTTTCATCTGGGTATGACAGCAATTGACAGAAGGACTGTCTGCTATCATGCAAATCTCTGTGTCCAAGGCCCTCCTAAAACTTAATTTCAACAATATGGAATATGTGCTCATTGCCAGTGACTACAAACTGCAACCAGTACTAACTGGCTCTAGGGGAGCGACCATTATTCCGTCAAGTGCCTAGTGATGCCATCCTCAACTTTAGAGCACACATCTCACACAAAATGTCTGGAAGCAATTTGCCCTGATCCGGATAACGAAACAGGCTTCAGAACCACCATCCGGGTTGTAGTCCTTTGCCATCTCAATGCTCTGCTAGCTGGCATCTCTCATATCCGTATGACTTTCCTAAAGAGTGCCCCCAAGCAGCATCATACCTCATCAAAGGTCTCAGCAATTAGATCAGGATCACACAGATCCTCACAGAACTCTGGTAGCTTCTGCTCCCCATCCACATCACATCATATTTGAAAGCTGCTGCATAGTCTACAAGCAGTCATCTCTGGATTCCTGCCGTACCTGGAGACCAGGATAAACACATGTGGCTGAGCCTGCATGATATGTGGTAGCAGCATTGGCAGGGTGGATAGTAGCAGCTGCGGCTCCTCCGCTAAGACAGAGGAGCGTCGCCCCACCGCATTTGGAGCAGTGGATAAAAGAAAAAGAAAATGATAATAACAGTACGTTATTATCATTTTATTTTTACTGTTTACGGGGCAGGGCGGGGCTTGGCTGTGTCACAGCCAGCAAGGGGAGGAGTGGTGGGCACTTAAGTGGCCATGACTGCTTGGCTGGCCGTCTTGGCCCGGCCAAACAGTCATGTGCGCTTTGCATGTTCCCCACCAGGCTGCAGTACACAGCCTGGTGAGGAACATGCACATACTTGCACTGTCTGAGCGCCGAACCACAGCGCTCAGGCCAAAATACAACTCTGCAATGCAGCATTGTGATAGGCTGGTGGAGCCTATTTGTGCTTCCTGCTTCAAGCAGGAACAGAAGAAGACGACGCGAGGCGGCGGTCCGGGAGTGAGGTAAGTCATTGAAATTTTTTTTATAACCCCCACCCCACCCCATTCGTGCTACTTGGCACCCACCACTGGAAATCAGAAAATACAGGATGGAGAAGAAGCAACACCTGCTACTCTTCTTTTATGCTCAAAGAATCTGCTTGACATAACACTGCTGTTCTACCAGGCTCCATCAATTATCCACCACCAACCAGGGCTGAAACCCATTCCTTTCAAACAACACCTCATTTTACAGTTTCCACCCACATGCTTGTCCACCCTTGAAGACTTCCCACTCCAACAATGACAATGAAACCCTTTCCAGTCCACTCTGTGTGTTAAAGGATGCCGATCCAATAGAAAATAAGTATGTTATCTGATGTGTTGATTATAGAAGTATGTACCTACATGCCTCTTGAAATGGATGAAAGACACACTTCCCGGGCACAGCAGCTAGATATCGGATACTAAAGGTTACTGGAAACCCTTAAATTGCATCATCGGTGCCTAAGATGTAGAGGAGATAAGTGGTGATAGGTGTGTGTGAGACACAATTTTGATTTAGAGCCAAGCTCTCCAAGTTAGTTAGTGATAGGACTATGCAGAGACATACTGAATCAAACCTCACTTCTATTTCCATGAGTTAACAGATATCCTTTCATCCTTTGCCTACAAGAAGGGACGCATCATCGCTCCACTGAAGGAGAACATTCCTTATGACCTCATTTGAGACTCTTAAAAAATGACAAAAAAGAGTCACAGCAGTAGCTGCAGCTGAAGGAAAGGTAGAAACTGTGGGTCTCATTTATGAGCAAGTGAGGCAGTGCAGCAAGTAACCTTGCTGCGCTGCACTTGGTGACAGGGAGAGGGCAGGAAAGTGTTGTATTTAAGTCAATACAGTGCATTTCTGTCCTTTCCCTTGCGCTGGTGCCCTTTTGGCAGCCTAGCGCCAATGTAGGCACCCTTGCACCACGGTACAAGGGTGCCCGTGTTGCATGCGGGATTGTTTTTGTGGAGAAAGGGGCACATTCCTCCACAAAAACAGCCCTGGGAGGTAAATTCCTCTTTCTAAATAGAAAAAGGAAGAAACTAGGAGAAATAGAGATATTTCTCCTTGTTACGCCTCCCCAGGAAAGGTGTAAGATTTTGGCACCATTCTATGCTAACAAGTTCTTGTAAATCTAGGGATGCGTCAAAATCCATGGGAGTTGCGTGGGAACACCCACGCAACTACCCAGGGCAAAGTAACACAACGCAGCAATTTGCTCTGCGTTGTGTTACTTCAAATATTTGAAGCCACTCAGAGCCACGCAAAGTCAGTATGGTCAGTAAGAAACAGTGATACAAACTGTAACAGAGGGTAAATATCTACAAAAAATACTTGCCTGTTTCCAAGAGTTACAATGGATCAGTGCTGTTACAGAGGACTCCTTCTGAGAAATATAAAAACATAATCCATCCTGCTAATTTGGAAATTCTAAGTGTGTCTATAGTGGGAAAATGAAGGAACCCTTCTTTTATAAAGCATTAAGCAACTCTGTGAAGATTATGTTAAGCACAGAAGAATAGGATGCTCTTTTAAATTTTAGAAGGTTTTTAAAGGGGGTATTTCAGGGGGATAGATGGAATTATAGGGAGAATTCATTGATGGATGAATGCATGCTTTGGCGATGGATTGATGAATTAATGAGAGTGAATGGATAGATTCATGAAGATCGATGCAATCCTTAAATTGGGGAAACAGTCTTAACTACGACTCCTAAACAACGTGTGGCTACCATGCAGGCAGTACTACACAGTCTAAACCATGAATATGCCTTTACCACGCATATGCGTGGTTTAGACGTTAGCGGTCTAGACCTTGAGCAGAGGGTGTTGCAGACTGGGCGGGGGGTTGGAGGTGACTTCCTGCGGAACGACATGGTGAGTACGGTTTTTAAATTATTTTTTATTTTATTTTATCAGGTGAGGGTACTTTTTTTGGCTAGGTGGACGGTTTTAGGGCTCAGGGTGGGGGGGTTGGGGTGGTTTTAAAGGCTGTGGTGACGGTTTTAGGATCCAGGGCGGGGGGCTAGGATGTTTTTAAGTCTGGGGTTAAGGTTTTAGGGCAGAGGGCAGGGGGTTCAGGGTCGATTTAAAGGCTGAGGTGACGGATTTAGGGCTCAGAGCGGGGGGGGCTGAGATAATTTTTAGGGCTAGGTTGGGATTTGTTTTTAGGGCTGGGGTCCGCTTTTAGGAGTTAGGGCAGGGGGTTGGGCTATTTTTAGGGCTTTGGTCGGGGTAGAACTCGGGGCAGGTGATTGGTTTTTAGGCCTCTGGGTGGGGGCTAGGGCATAATCTTAACCATGCATATGATTTTACCAATTATGCCATTACAACTAAATTTGTTGTAAAGGCATGCGTGGTAAAGGCATGCGTGGTTAAGACGAGGTCGTTGTTAAGACTGCGTTGTTAAGGCATGCATGGTTAGGGAATACGTGGTTCTGACATACAACCCTTAAAATGCATTGGTGACAATGGGTGAAGTATTCGTAAGCACCGATGGATAGGTGGATTCGAGTGGCAAACAAAATAAATGTCATGGTGTATTTGCTTTGATATCATTAGTTGGTGAATGGATGAGTAGGTAGCTGGATGACTGTATTCGTGTAAATTAACAAATACATACATCTAGTCTGTGAGAGTGTAATTTATTATTTTTGTTGTTTGCAGCAGATCTAATGTATTTCAATATTTACATTTTGCAACAATTTGTTACCACTATTTTAAGTAAACTGTTCTGCGCAGGTACTTTGAAGCTGACATCCTACATAAAAAATTGTCAGAAAAAACAAAGCATGCTTCTAAATGATCAGCTCAAAAATATACAAATTAGGTAGACCTGACGGATAAGAGAGAAAACATCCGTTTTAAATGGGTTCGCTCTTTGTAAAGCAAAACAGACCTCGAACGAAAAACATTTTCTGTACTTTGAGAAAAGAATAACAAGTCCACTCATTTCTTTTTAACCAGGCACTGCTGTCAAGTGAGCACAAATAAGAACAGCAAATGTTTGATTCCATAATGACAACTGTGAAGACACAAACCTCTTTTACTTTAAGCACCAATGACATGAGGACATCTCGTGCTGTAATGCAACAGCTAAACTGCAACTTCTGTGCTTTCTTTGTTCCCTAGACAAAAACCAACAAACCTACAATTTTCTATTTCGGCCCTAAACCAGTGGTGTAATGTAGGCCCCTACAGCCCCTGAGGTGTGGGGGGCAACCCTTCAGGGGGGCCCAGACCTTCATGAGGCGCTATTTCAGCCCACGGCCAATGAATATCTGTGTGGAATGGGAAACTCTGGGTCCTTCATCTCATTCTGTAGGCGGACCCTATCTATTTGCATTACACTACTGCCCCAGTCTCTCTTCTTCTGCTGTAGGTAACAGATTTGGCATGAATGCCCATTAAAGCCACACCTATAATTAAGATTCACTGTACGGCAGATTGCATCTTTATTCCATATTTCTCTCTCGTGATCCAAATTCAAGGACACTCAGGGTCTGATTTAGATCTTGGCAGATCTGGTCCCACCATCACTTTTCCGACGGTTTCTCCGCCTGCCTACTAGATGGTCCACCCACTCAATTTAGATGCTGTCGGGTCTATGGACGATAATCCATCTTAGTGCTGCTGTCTCCGCTATAATTTTTAACCCGCGTCGACAGCGTCATGTGCAAAAGCGGCTGTCAGAGGGAGGACAGCCAATATTTCCGCCAGGCTAATCATGATGTGCCTTTCTGTGAGGAAATTGTGGCGGGTAAACCTCCAAACCTGAGTTGGTGGAATCAAAGGAATATGAGGTAGAAACTTGCTTTTTTCTGTTATCCACTTCCGTTTCCGTCATGAACCCAATTGTCGAAGTCCTTCCTTTACTGATGCTACTTGACCACGAAGCAAATCAATGCTGTCGTTGCTGGAGTCGAAGGTAAGCTACTTTTTTACTTGTTTTTTTATGAATTGTCTGTTTACATTTGCTCTGGACTCATGCATTTTTAAATTGCTCTTCCATGCAATTTTATTTCTTATATGTAATGCATATGTGTTTAGTTTTTCACTTATTAAGTTAAAATAAACACACCTGTATTAACCCTTAAAAAATAATTTCAATTGTCAAATTAAAAATATGTAAAAATAATTGAGATAATACTCTCATGTAATTTTTTACAATTACAAAAATAAACCTTAAGAAAAAAAGGAGCAAGGGTAGCAGCGGTGGTACAGGAGTGGCTTTTGGAGGTAGAGGGTTCTGCAATGGGTGATATGCTTGTGATTGTATGTATGTCCCTTGCTCACTTTGCCACTGGATTCAAACCAGCCTGGCTGATGAGGGGTGTCAACCCGAAACCGGTCCCCGGATGCTTGTTTCCGGTCCAGGGAAGACCTGGCTTGGCAGTTCAGGCTGGACTGTTCCCATGAGGCACAGGGTCAAGACTGATTTGCATATAGCTGGGTCTGAACTGGGGTGGCGAAGTGAGCTAAAGAACGATGATGGATTCTACCCAGATCTGTGACTGGGGGTGAGTGTCTGAAAAGTTTTTGCACTCCGTCCATCATCTCCTTGTGGTTGCTTTGTTTGCCCTGAGTTGGCAGGGTATGCCCAGACGTGGGTCCCTTGCTCACTTTGCCACTGGATTCAAGCTAGCCTGGCTGATGAGGGGTGTTACCCCGAAACCGGTCCCAGGATGCATGTTTCCGGTCCAGGGAAGACCTGGCTTGGCAGTTCAGGCTGGACTGTTCCCATGAGGCATAGCATCAAGACTGATTTGCATATAGCTGGGTCTGAACTGGGGTGGCGAAGTGAGCTAAAGAACGATGATGGATTCTACCAAGATCTGTGACTGGGGATGAGTGTCTGAAAAGTTTCAGCACTCCGTCCATCATCTCCTTGTGTTTGCTTTGTTCGCCCTGAGTTGGCAGGGTATGCCCAGATGTGGGTCCCTTGCTCACTTTGTCACTGGATTCAAGCTAGCCTGGCTGATGAGGGGTGTTACCCCCAAACCGGTCCCAGGATGCTTGTTTCTGGTCCAGGGAACACCTGGCTTGGCAGTTCAGGCTGGACTGTTTCCATGAGGCGCAAGGTCAAGACTGATCTGCATATAGCTGGGTCTGAACTGGGGTGGCGAAGTGAGCTAAAGAACGATGATGGATTCAACTCAGATCTGTGACTGGGGGTGAGTGTCTCAAAAGTTTCAGCACTTCGTCCATCATCTCCTTGTGTTTGCTTTGTTCGCCCTGAGTTGGCAGGGTATGCCCAGACATGGGTCCCTTGCTCACTTAGCCACTGGATTCAAGCTAGCCTGGCTGATGAGGGGTGTTACCCCAAAACCAGTACCAGGATGCTTGTTTCCAGTCCAGGGAAGACCTGGCTTGGCAGTTCAGGCTGGACTGTTCCCATGAGGCACAGGGTCAAGACTAATTTGCATGTAGATAGGTCTGAACTGGGGTGGCGAAGTAAGCTAAAGAACGATGATGGATTCAACCCAGATATGTGACTGGTGGTGAGTGTCTGAAAAGTTTCAGCACTCCATCCATCATCTCCTTGTGTTTGCTTTGTATGTTTGGCAGTTGCATGTGGGTCTTGTGTTTGTTGTTTAGTTTGGAAATGTATGTTTTTGACTGGTGTTTAATAATCTGGTGAGTGTGTGTGTTTGCTTTTGGTTGGTGTTGCTTTGTGCGTAGGTGTGCTTTTGTGTAAGTGTGGTGGTTTTGATAAGTGTGTTGTGGTGGTTGGTGTGGTTGTGGTGCTTGTGTGTGTGGTGCTTGTGGGTGTAGATTCAATAGTGTGTGTATGTAGATTGTGTGTTTGTTTGTGTTTCTTTGTGTGTATGTGATTATGCAATGTGATTGTACTGCTTCTGTCTGTGGGAGTAGGTGTCTGCATAGAAGTGAGTGTGCTTGGGATTGGGATTGAATTTTGGAATTATGTTGAGGAAGGGACCTGAGTTCGTGCAGAAGGTAGGGCTGGTTGGGTGGCTGTGGTGAGTGAGGTGGCTGCTATGCTATATGTTATAACAAAGGGCAAAATACATTTGCAACAGCTACTTTAAAAACAAAAAACTACATGCATGTTTATTGACACATTAAAAGGTATTACTTACCAGTCTTCACTCCACCAGAAATTCCTATCAGGCCTTCAGGATGTAGGATCTGCAAGACCTTCTCCTCCCAGGAATATAGTGGTAAGGGGGGGCTGGGAGAACTACCACCAGTCATCTGGCCCTCCAGGTGACACTTAGAGGTATGCAGGTGACAACAATTAGCACACACACATCAGGTGTGTGAAGTTAGCATCCATCCAAAAGCCACAGGAATAGTGTAATGTTGAACATATCCCGTGACGGACTGACTACATCAAGAATCCGCCGCTAGGACCCCACCAGCCCAACTGTGAAATCTAAATAGGCTTGGTGCAAACCAACCACTCTGACGGCGACGGACTACTGTTAGCCAGCTGTGAGAAGCTGGCCTGGTATATGATGTCCACTTATGTAAGTGGGCACCTTGCACCAGTCCAGACAACCCTTATGGTGATTTAAGAGGTCTTAGACAACCTTAGAAAGCTCTCTAAGTGGTAGCTGTGGAGAGCAGCCTTCAGGCTTAGTCCAGAAGGAGTGTAAAGCAGCATGTTTTACCAGAATGCAATCTTATAGTATAGATTAAGTGAAAAAGAACCACACCAAGTATTTATAAAAATATGTATTTATTATATAATACTCTCTAGTACGTTCCAATATCTCCAACATGGAGATAAACACAATGCACACAACACGTTAGCAAAGAAACTTAGTAAATAGCACAAAATACACAGTGGCCCCAGGGGGGGACCAACCCATATACCAAGAAAGTGGTATACGAACCACGATTCGAGTCAAGACAATGTCGAGAGGACGTAGAAGTGCTGGGACCCCAAGGACCCACCCAAGGTGAGTAGGGAGGGACACCACGGAGAGCGTGTGCAGTGTGGAAACATGACCACGTGCTCCGTACAACTCTATGTGCAAGTCGCGGTTGGATTTTTAAAGATTAAGGACCCTTCCCAGTGGACCCTAAAGAAACACAGTAGAAGACAGAAGGTTGGAGAGCCACCTCACCCATGGATACCCTAGTACCCACATTACCTACACCAGGGAAGCCGGGTGCATACGCGTGAAGTGGTGTCGGAAACCACCGTCGAACCCAATGGAGGACTTCAGGAAAGTGCCGCTGTTGAAGAAGGAAAAAGTGTCCGGTGGAATCCAAGGATGGATTCTTGATGAGAAGTACCTGCAAGCAGAGGGGATAGAGTCTATGTCACTCAGGGGTGACCAGGAGACTTGGAAGACGAATGCCCTCTGATGTCGGGTGTTTCAGGATGAATGACGATGACCTTAACTCTGCAGCTGTGAGGAGCAGGAGATGCTGAGGAGGACCAGGAGCCATGCACGAGCTGTCCCACAAAGGTTGTCGAGTGCTGAGGGGTCAGTGTCCGGCAGGAGCACCAACAAGCCTTGGCAAATGCAACCAATGCAGGAATCAAAGAAGGAGCAGCGTCGGGACCAGCAAGGTCCAGGGGACTCACCAACAGCAGGGGAGTCAGGGCTGGCCCCGAGCAATCAGGGTAGTCCAAAAGAAACAAGTGTGACCCTCAAGTGGACCCACAGGCCGGAGGCACTGGAGTCGTGAGAGGACCTCAAGCAGCTTACCAAAAGATGCAGGCCACGATGCAGCCGATGTGGTGTGGCTGAAGATTCTGGTCACTGGAGGTGCTTGAGGTTGGGGCTACTTGGAGCCCAAAGATCTTCTTGGAAGGAAGCCACCAAGCCTTTGCAACTGCAAGTTGGACGCGGTGCACAGGGTTCCGGTTATTGCAACCCCCATGAGGGATACTGGCCTCAAGCTTAGTGAGAGGGCAGGGCAGGCCTCAGGAGCTGTGGAAAACTACCACCTGTGTTGCTGAGCCCATGGAGTCAGGAGGAGCTCAGGATCTGCAGACCGGTTGACTTAGTTGCGGTGCCTGCGAATGCAGGGGAGTGACTCCTTCACTCCAAGGGAGATTTCTTCAAGTTTCTTTGATGCTTCACAGGCCTTGGAAGGTTCCTGTATGATGCACAGGCACAGACAATGCAACAGACTGAAAGGGAGAAGAAGTCAGGCCCAAACGAAGTCCAGAGTGCCCAGACGGTAGAAGTGAAGTGGTGTCTGATTGGAATCTTATCCCACAATGAATCTAGGGACCTACACCCAGGTAAGCCCTGAAGTACCCTAGAGAAAGGGTTGGGAAGATTCAGGGGACCGTCCCAGGGGAGGGTCTGGACAGGGGGAAGGTTACTACCATGTCCTTTGTCCAGTTTCGCGCCAGAGCGGGAGCCAACGGCTCCCAGGACTGGTTTGAACTGGGCTATGCACAGGGACACCAAATGTGCCCCTCATGCAGACTGAGTGGCACTGGCAAGCGCACCCACCCCATCCCAATACACTAAATCCTGTCTGGGAGGTGGTCACACCTCCCTGTGACAGGATGCCTATAGTTCTGCCTTCCCGTGCTCGAGCTTGGCTCAGCAGCAGGAGGGCAGAATCGTGTCTCTGGGCGGCAGCAACCATTTTGTGCTGTCCGGGTCAAGAAGGCTGGTACCAGGAACACTGAGAGCCTAAAGGAGGGCTCTTCCAGTGCTTGGAATCATACCTCCCTCACCGTTTACGGTGTGGGGGTATGATTCCAACATGTTTGATACCAAACATGATAAGATTCGTTACAGCCATTTTCTGGAAGGTCATCGCGTAATTACGCGGTGCCCCTCTATATAGTATATGGCTGCTTCACTGACAACACGTGAGAATGGACTCCGTAGGCTGCAGGGGTGTCCTGCTCATGCAGGGGCACCCTCTCACTTAGAACCAAGCATCCTGCCTTCAGGATTGCAAAGGCCTGCTATAGGGGTGACTTATAGGTTTTAAGTGCAGTGACCCTTGATATAGGAAACCTATATCTTTAGTAAGTGGTGCTAGCACCAGCTTACACAGGGTGCAATGTCAGGCCTGTAGTTCCATTTTGAATGGTTTCTCATGGGTGCGATAATACATGCTTCAGCCCATGGGAGACCTCTGGGGTACCTATGCCCTGGGTACCTTAGTACCTTATACTAGGGACTTATAAGGGTACCCCAGTATCCAATCTGGGATGTACCTAAGTACTGAACACAACAGTTTAGGGAGAAAGCAGATAGACTGGGGTCCTGATTAGCAGGATCCCAGTCAGACTAGTCAAAAACAGCTTAGCATCAGGCAAAAAGTGGGGGTAACCATAGAAGCAGATTCTACTTTCCTACACCGGCAAAGGAGTCCGCTGTGTCGAAGGAGGTGAGCCGCTTACGCAACGGAAAACAGACTGTTAGCAGACAGCGAATCAGCCAGCCCACATCTAAATACGGCAGGCAGGAATCCGTCAGCTTGATGGAGTACTTGTAAACCCTGCCATGGAGGGACGACAGGAGTCCCGCGAAGATCTAAATCAGGCTCTAACTGCAAATTACCATCTATTTCTGTTTTTCTCACTAATAGTCAACCTAAATGCAGTAAACAATTTTGTCCTTCTATTGACTATGGAAACAGAGTGAGATGAGAAATTGTCTGGATCAGGTTTCTACAAGTGAGGGAGCTCTACTCCGTACCTTGTATGCCCTTAAAAGGGTTTAC
Source organism: Calotriton arnoldi (assembly GCA_963921515.1). Classification (NCBI taxonomy): domain Eukaryota; kingdom Metazoa; phylum Chordata; class Amphibia; order Caudata; family Salamandridae; genus Calotriton; species Calotriton arnoldi. Next base: position 48,001 of record CAWUFW010019144.1, on the reverse strand, counting down.
AAAAGATATGAAGCAGGCTTGGTCTTGAATAGTTTCGAGGTGTACAATATGGAAGCTTTATAAGCTGCAGAAATATGGGCCAAATAAACAGTTCCCTCTTTGTTAAAGCATCAATAATTCTGATGCAGTAATTTTGCACCTGAATTTACCAAAACCATGTGTATCAGTAATATTCAGATGTAGTATTACCATGGGATCACAAGTTGTCCCTCCTTGAAAGGAAAATTTCCAGAAAAATCAGTGCTAGTAGCCTGATATGCACAAGTAATACGAGAATTCTGGCCTTTTTTCCAGGGGACAGATTCTTTCAGGTGTGACCTGGAGAATGTGCCCCTAGAAACACCCATTTGATTGTAAACACCACAACACTTTGAGTCAGGTTTGCATTAAAAAAATAATGCAAACCCATTGCAAAGTGGGCCTTAACGCAGCCAAAGGTTGGAGTACCTATCCTTTGAGAGGGACATACCTGCTGTTCAGTTCCTCATTCCTCAGTGATGCTGGATGCTGGATGCTTGATGTGTGGTGTCAACTGCTGCTGTGCTCATGTCTGCCATTCTCCGAGGAAGCTGATGTGAATCTGACATGGAGAGAGGAGGCAGACCAGAGGAAAAAAATGCATTCTGCTGCGGCCTTGCGCCTTTAGGCACTTCCAAAACCAATCAATCAAAAAACAACTTTATTCGGTTTTTCGCTAAAACCATAAAAGTTACAACATATCCACACCTCGTTAAAAGCCTGATTCTTAGGAAGTTTTACAATTTATAACAATAGATAAAAACAAATAAATACATAAAGTTAAAAACAAAGAGTTTTACAGTTCATATTATTAATTAATATACAGTACAGAACACATGATCCATAATTTTAAACCTTCTCCTTCTAACATGGCTAAGATTCAGGACATGCCCTTGTTCTCACTACTGCTTTCAGATATCCCACGATGAAAAAAATACAATCAGGTTTTAGCATCTGTAAGAACAAAAGTGCTGGGCGGGCCTGATTAAAATTTAACCTTTTTAAAAGGGGGAGCAAAAAGTGTCTTCGTGGTGTATCATAAAATTTGCATATGAACATAAAGTGTAGCAGATCCTGTGGAGATACTTGATCGCAGCCACAGGGTGCTAACACCTGTCCTCTACTATACCCTTTAGGTACGGCAAGTAACAGATGAAAAAGATCAAAGCGGAACCTAGACAGTAAAAACCTCTCATATGTAGTCAGTGTTCCCAAGAGATATGGCTCTATAGATGGATCAGTTTTCAGGGTTAAGAATTTGCGAACACTTGGTTTTCTTAGTTCCAGTTCGTCTCTTTCTAGCTTCCTACTACAACTGAAAGCTTTATTAACCAGTTCCACATCCTTTTTTACTATGATAGAAGGTTTTAAAAAGAGATCCGGGCGGCCCAACTCGGTAAAACAACCACCAATGTATTTCAGCCATGGGATTCGAAGCATATGGTCAAGGCTCATACAGTCCATTATGATCTGTTGTGTGAGCTCTAGTTCCTTATTTAGCCAACACTTGAGCCAAAACACCAAAGGACGCAGAGCCAGTATATCACATAAAAATGGCACCCCCAATTCCTCATGGACTCCCAAATTAGATAAACTTTTTGGCACACCCAGCAGGCGTTTTAGAAAATTATTCTCAACCACCTGCAATGCATCTGTGGTGGTGTATCCCCAGATCTCGCTGCCATAGCAGGCAGTTGCTACACCTTTGGCCTGATAGATTTTCAACATAGCTGCAATTGGGCGCCTGCCCATCTTGGCAGCAAAGTTGAAAATAGCGGTGGTTATTCGTGTAAACTCCCCTTTTTTCTTCTGTATATGGGGTCCCCACTTTAATCGGTCGTCCAACAGAATCCCCAGATATTGAAACACTGTTGTCAGGGGGACCCTCTCGGGGCCCCCACATAGGGGTACTTTTTCGTGGGCCGAGCCCCTACCTGCATTATAAAAGATTTGGCGTTGTTGATAGCCAGGTCTCGGGTCCCCATGAAAGTCTCGAAAGAGTTCAGTAAGGATTGTAATCCCCTAGCTGTCCTAGCTATGAGGACCGCGTCATCCGCATATAGTAGGACTGGGAGACCCCATCGCCCTATATGCGGATAATCAGCCCCTGTTGCAACCAAGGCTCCTTCGAGGTCATTTATATAAAGATTGAAAAGGAAGGGGGCCAGGATGCAACCCTGGCGTACCCCCCTTCTGATGTTAAAGTTCCTAGAAACCCGGAGATCCTGGGCAAATCTGACATTCGCCTTTGTTTCTCTATGCAGGTCCATTAAGAAATCCACGATATTGGCCTCCACTCCCATGGCCCTCATGGACTGCCACAGTTTAGTCCGGTTAACACAGTCAAACGCGGACGATAGGTCCATAAAGGCCATGTAGATCGTACCTGGGCGAGCCAGCGTGTACTTGCCTTGATCAGGTAGAGGTTTAAACATTGGGCCACCATCGATCGCCCCGGGCGAAACCCAAATTGAATATCGGAGATGATATTATGCTCCTCGGCCCAAGAGGATAATCTTTGCAGTAGCACACCTCCCACCACCTTTACTATTGAGTCGATGAGGGAGATTGGCCGATAACAAAACGTGCTATTGCGATCCCCCATTTTAAATACTGACACGATGGTAGAAGTAGCCCAAGATTCAGGGCAGCCTTCCCTGGCTGCCGCATTAAGCATGGCCACAATGATCGGTGCCCAGAAAGGAGGGTCTGATTTATAAAGGTCCGGCGGGATTCCATCCGGACCCGGAGCCTTGTTACACGTTAGACCGGCAATCCCCGCCTCCACCTCTGCCTGCACGAAGACCAAACTGTCAGTTTTAGTTTCCCAATGTGGCTGTCCAGGGGGGCCATACACCCCATAAACATGGACTGGAAGTGGGCCACCCATTCTTCCTCCGTAATAAGGGAGACTATGGCACTGCCTGTATCTATAGCAAACAAAGGTCTGCTAACGATTCCCCAAAATTTTGAACTGTTCCTTAAGGTACTAGACTCTAGCAGCTCCTTCCATGCCTCCTCCTTAAGAACTCCCTTGCGAATAGCTAAAGCCTGTTTGTATGCTAGGCGACAGGAGCGTATGAATTGTTGATTTCTCGGGATGGTCTTCAAGGCCTCCTTCAATTTTCGTGCCGCCTGGGTACAGGAGGAATCAAACCATCTTGGGTTTGTATCAGATACTGTACGTACCGGTGCGCTTAAGAGATCCCCTGCCTTGAACGAAATGACGTTAAAGGCACTAAGAACATCTTTTGGTGAGCTATCCGGCAAGACACAGAGAGCAAGTTCAGCGACGCATGAATCTCTCACTTCTCTATAAAAAACATTTGCATCAATCTGTGACCACTTAAGACGGCGCCCGCCATCCGTGGATCTTAATATTCCTGGTGCCCTCCCCTTATGTTTTTTAGGTAAAAATGAACCGCTTAGGTGGACACATAGGGGGTTATGGTCACTATAAGCGCTATCCCTGATAGTAAACCCTTGAAATGAGGACTGGATAGTAGAAGAAATTAAAATGTAGTCGATAAAAGACCCACTACCATTCCCTTTATAAGTGGGAACCAATGCTTTGCTGTTAGGAGCCGTAAGGGACATTAATGCCAGTAAATCGTATTCATCAGTTAGTTTATTCAATTCGTCCCCCTGGATGGTATGCTCAAAGTGGAAACCCCCCATTCTATGGCATCCCAGGTCGGACATTATTGTAAACTTTGGGTCACCACATGGATGGATATTAAAATCTCCTAACACCATTATTGAATGCAATGTATGGCCACAGGTCTGCCTCAAGTAATGACCCAACTCGGTGATGTTACCTTCCCCTGCTTACTATTTGGTGAATTATAGAAATTAAACAGGCCCAATAGATCATTCCCCTTCTTGAGGGTAATAACTTGGAGTGCCTGACTAAAAGAGGGGTTAATCCGTGTCTGGCAATCAACTGACAGGGAGATATAAGTAACCAGACCACCCTTTGCTCTGCCACTAGATGATGGTAAGGCAGGGACAAAAAAGCTTTAAATCCCTCCAAAAACAAATTACAATCCACCAGCCATGTTTCCTATAGGCAGATAACAGAAAATTGCCTGACAAACTGCTGCCATAAGGGGTCCTGAAACTTATCGGCCAGGCCTGCTATGTTCCATGATATGACATTACTATCCGGTATATGGGGTATCACCTCTTGCTGAAAAGGTGGGAACTGGGCCGGCTGCAGTATCTCTGTTTCAACTACCATTGGGGAGTGAGCCCTCTGCTGGCACTTGGACTCTACTACAGGGGCACTAGGGGTATGCAGTCAATCGCATTCCTCCATCCCCGATAGCATAGAAAATCTATTTGTTAGAGCTAGGGGAGGGGGCAAGGTAGGGGCATAGTGAGACCCTCTTGAACGTGCACTATAGGGTGCTTGTAAGTACCATTGATCGCTGGTCATCAAGGTTTTTGGATACTGCCTGTCTCGGGGCATTTCAATAGCACTGTACCCTATTTTATCCCCTCGGAAGGCTACTCTGTAGAAAAAACCCAAAGGTAGTACTTGTATTGTGGAACCATAAATAAATGAACCAACATGAGAGGCCCTAGACAAAATTCTTTCAGCCAAGAAGCTTCTGTTAAAATTTACAATTACACAATCACCTCCTCCTGATTTTTGCGAACTACCTATCCATGCCACCCGGCGTACCATAATTATGTTACGTTCCACACCGGGGCCCACAGGGGTGTTATTTGATAGCCAGTGGAGTACCTTATTTTTGAGCTGACTAAAATCCTCTTTTGTGCCAGGGAAGAGGGGTGGCACATTCCCCAGAACCACTACATAGGGTGTAGATTCTGGAGGAAGATGGATAATGGGCAAGTGCTGGCTTGTGTTCCCTTGATGCACCACAGGGTCGTCCAGCCGACCTAAGGGGAGTTGTATGTTTTGCCTAGAGGGTAGAGCAGCCGATGACCCGCTAGATGGCGGCTCTCCCCGTGAACCACCTCCACCCCCTTGGGCTAAATGCGGCATATGGCTTTGTGTGCGTTGCTGGTCTCTAAATATATTGCTAGAAATAGGGGCTAAGCCTGGGTCAGTTGCAAAATTTGAGCTTACAGGATCACCCATATCCCCACTAATTACAGGTGCATCTGACTGTGCCCCCCCTGCTAATCCTTTCTCAATCGCTGACAACCTATCAAAGATAGGGCTCAATTTAGCTTCCAAAAGGGTGGACATTATATCCGTAAAAGCCTTAATGATCGATGGATCTATATTTGTGACTACTGGTCTGGATGCCAGTGTCTTGGTAGCTGGTTTAGGGGCCAGGGTGGATTTAGTTTTTTTTGCTTTGCCCCCTATAGTATGAAGTTTACGTTTAATGCTTCCCCCAGGATTAAGGCCCCCCAAGTCGGAATAATGGGTCGTCTCCCTGTGAAAGAGCGGGTGCGTACCTGAATGATTTTGTAAATTAGTACTATCCTTCCCTTGCGGCCGAGCGATGCTATGTCTTCTTTCAATTGTCACTGTTGGAGAAAGAGACCTGTGCGAGGCCGGGAACGGAGCCCGAGGGTGAGCTTCGTATGCAACTGGTAACCCTTCAGTGATGAGGGAACCCATGGGTGACCCCTGACAAGGGCCTAGACGGGCAGATGGAGTTGGGGACAAAGACTCGGCTAAAACTTCAGTCAGTGGCGCACTAGGGCCAACTGGAGGTAGGTGCGAGCTTTTAGTGGGTGATCTGGAGAGACGTCTATTCACTAGTTCAATCTCCATATCAATAACGGCGGCTGCCCTCTGCAGAAAGGAATCCATGGTCGCACCTGTGGTAGTGGAACTAGGTGCTGCCTTAACCCCAGCTAGCCCCGTCTGAATCCTGCGCCTCCCCATGACTTAGAACAACTTTGGATAAATACAGTGCAAAATACAGTTGGGATAGTGGGTAAATGTAAACAGCGGCAATAAGCACAAACACAGTAAAACACAGTAAAAAAGAGAGAAACCCCTTGTATACAAATGTCCGTATTATGTGTTCAGTACTGGGCCGAAAAAGATCACCACCCTATTGCAACCCACTGATACCAGTGTTTATGATGCATGTCCAAAAGAGGTTAAATGATAGTTGTAGGAACGTGCCTACCTCCTTCCAATGTACCTTATAAAAAAAACGAATAACAGGATGGCCACAATTCAGTTAAACATTAGACCGACATCCTGCAGCCAAGGGGTATGGCCCAGCCCAGTCTCTAGGTGGATTCTATTGTAGGAGTTCCAGGCAAAAAACCAAGGCGTTTTTAAAAAAGGCTACCGGTCCCAGTCTCTTGTTGCCGCCTCCCTTCCTTTGATATTTATCATAAAATATTGTTATCCCCCCCTTACCCCACCCTAGACCTCTCCCTGCTGCTGGATTGCGCCGATCGGGCAGGAACAAAGATCAGGTTCTTAGGAGGAGGAGGGGGGAAAAAGGCAGTGTGGCCGGAGAGCCAAGCCGGTTTACGTCCTCTACTGCCACTGTAGTTCGATGTAGGTCGCTGTGAGGTCGCTGTGAGGTCCTCCGTGGTTGGCTCCTGGTGCTGGTGCTGGCTCCTGGTGCTGCTGCTATTACACTGCCTGCAGGTAACTCTCTTTTCCTGCTCCTGCTTCGGCAGTGTGATGTAATATGACCAAAGCGAGTGGGGCTCGACAGGCTGGCACAGGCTGCACCCGGGACTAACCGGACCGCCTGCCTGGGGCGCACTCGCACTCTCTGCTTCCGCCGTCTAATGGCGTCAGCACTCGCTCTGGGCGTCGGCCACCCTGCAAATATTTAAAAAAAATTGGCGAGGACTACTGGAGTTGTGGGAGTTGCGGGTGTGGTCGGGGGGACAGAGAGTCTCTTTTTGTTTTTCTGCGGCCCCCCTGCTCCCGAGTTGACGCTCTGCTCTTCTGCTCTGCGCTGTGACACAATGCACAAAGCACAACGCCGAAACCGCTGTGGCGCCGATACAGACTGGATGACGAGATGTAGGGACTGAAGGGGGCTGCGGGAGCTGCTCGGGGGCCTTAGTAGTGCAGGCTCTCTTGCCCCGTCTCCCTCTCGAGTGGCTCCGTTGTCTGGTGTCCGACCTCTCTGCCTCTCAATAGGAGTCCTTCCTCGCTCTCCTTTCCAGTGAAACCGCACTCATTAGGAGTCCTGGGGCTATGGCTGTGAACCACTCCTCAGAAGCTGTAGGTCTCTCCTTTAGTAAGGACAAAGAGGTGCCCCTTACTGCCAAAGGAATAGGGCACTATACAGTGAATAAAAAAACAATATCCTTTGGACCCAATATCACACTCTGGTATTCAACCGATCAATACATTCCATTCAACCCGATACTTCTTCACTATTACCTCACATGCACACTTGAGGGATTGTGCCATATAGCTCCCCCAGAGAGTCATAAACCATAAAATATACAAGAATATATAAATCGATTTATTGATAAAAAAACCAGTGTATCAAAATGACATTAAAAACTAAAGGGCAAGAAAACCCTATACTTTATAAACACGATGCATAGCATTGTAAATAGACAAAGATCACAAAAATTTCAGAGAAAACAGTCACATGTTAAAATACAATCCATTAAAAAAAACATAATAGAATAAAATAGCTTAAAGAGAGTACATAGCACAGACATGCTCAATTTATCATTAGTTATTTACACATCTGTTTTACACCAATATTTGAGGCATAGATCCTGGTATAAACTGCTCATAGACCTCCGCCTTTCTGACAGATTGTGTATTTAGATGGGCGTCGACGCGTTTCGATGGGTGGATTATTAAAGCATCTTTTTCAAGACCAAACCATATTTACTCTCCTTGATTAAAAAGAATTTTTTTCTATTAAACAATATCAATTTTACCACCACCTGTGTGATAAAAAAACAGATATCAATCATTTAGTCCCATAAAGAAACTACCACTACATCAACATAACATGTATAAATAAATTGCAAACAAACAAAGATCCATATTCATATTGTAGTTGGACCTCCACATATTTTATACCAAATCATCATACCTCATCATATCTATTTTCATATTTACATCTCTAAGATAGTGTCTACATTGTTCACTAAATATCCCACATAGGTCCCTAAAGGATATCATAGATCAATTTTAAAACATAAATCGATTTTAAAGCATAAAAATAATAAACAAACACTCAATTGGGAATTGCATGGCGGCCCTCTCTTTCTCACCATACTCACACTCCAAAAAGTTTGTTCTTATTAGTGTAAAAACACTAACTACGCAGACAGTTCTCATACAGGCATCCCCACATATTCCTCTCTTAACCATAACCTCACAAGGTAAAGAGTGGAGAATAGAACAATTATCTCACCTCCCATGGGCAGTACTAATCGTATCAAAAGTACTAGACAGATATAATAGGGTGTAATGTCTTGACTTGTCTTCACTATTCCGTTCTCGATTGATGGGAATAAATCGGTGGAAATACAGTGGTGTACTAGTATTAATCTCCACCTATAGTGTGCTTTATTTAATTAATGGGGTAGTAGCACATACTAAACATAAGAGCTCACCTGGATTAAAATATTTTTTTCCAACATCCTATATTAATGCCATGTTTTGAGGCTAAAGTGGTTTTGTAGTCTTCCCGTCAGATCTGTAACACACCTAAAAGACGTAATAATTCCATGTCTTAGTAAGCTTATATAAGACTTAATCGAGTTAAATTTTCAACCTAAAAATCTTCTATTATTAGTATTACCTTTTATACGACCTCCGCCACAGGTAATTTATTTATGTGTCGGTGGTATCAAGAAAACTCCTTTAAATGGAAGCAGAATTACTGCTGTTATTGGACGAATTATTCCAATTTGTCGTCCTCTATAACTCCCTCTTTAACATTAGGGTCTGTAAAAGATAAATCGAATGCATTAATTAATGCCAAATATTTAGATCTACTACCTGATCAAAAACATATTATACAATGTGCTAACCATCCTGTATAAAAATATTATAATACTCTATATAATAAAATCCTACTACTAATACCGCACGAGTGCACTATTATTTATCACGGAAGAGGAGGGAGATAATTATCGTAAAAATACTCTCCACACCACCCCAAACTAACGATTATCAGGAAAAGCTATACAAAATAAATTGAAACATAGTGAGCCCGCTCTTCCGGCTCCCGTAATGTCTTCCGTATATAGCACACATATATGTGCCAAAAATATCTCTCCCTCACTGCTGGTTATCGTTTCAAGCAGACAAAAGACGGTTTTGCACTATTTTAAAAGCAGAACCCCCGTTACTCCAGAATATGCCAGCAACTACAAAAGGAGATAAATATCGTAAAAATACTCTCCACACCACCCCAGACTGACGATTATCAGGAAAATCTATACAAAATAAATTGAAACATAGTGAGCCCGCTCTTCCGGCTCCCGTAATGTCTTCCGTATATAGCACACATATATGTGCCCAAAATAACTGTCCCCTCACTGCTGGTTATCGTTTCAAGCAGACAAAATGACGGTTTTGCACTATTTTAAAAGCAAAACCCACCCGTTACTCCAGAATATGCCAGCAACTACATGCTCTATACTACCAAACGTTAGTGTGACCATAAGCAGTGTGCCGTCTTACTTATAGTTAGCGCCTGTCGTCACATGCGATCCTCGTCCTTCAGCGGTTAGTTGGCCAATATTACCGTCTAGGTGGTATGCTTTTATACCCAACACCGCGCCTACGTACGTCTACACCTGGCTCTAATAACTAAGACCCCCCTCTCTATTCCAGGCCGTGCGCGGGCTGACCCCTCCTATTGCTTCCGGTTCTACCGGAAAATACGCATCTCAATGAAATGTTATAAAAACGCCGGCGCCATATTAGAATGTTTAAAGGGCTACACGGCTACTACATTATAAGTATATATAAACGGCAACGATCTTCGTAAATATAGGGTCCATTGATAATATGTAAATATAATTCATGTCTAGCAAATCGGACCCATAAAAGAGAAAAGAAAAATACTAATAAAAATAATAATAATAAACTCTCTTTCCTGCATATAAGGATAAACCACTTATTGAGTTTGTAAATAACTAATGATAAATTGAGCCTGTCTGTGCTATGTACTCTCTTTAAGCTATTTTATTCTATTATGGTTTTTTTAATGGATTGTATTTTAACATGTGACTGTTTTCTCTGAAATTTTTGTGATCTTTGTCTATTTACAATGCTATGCATCGTGTTTATAAAGTATAGGGTTTTCTTGCCCTTTAGTTTTTAATGTCATTTTGATACACTGTTTTTTATATCAATAAATCGATTTATATATTCTTGTATATTTTATGGTTTATGACTCTCTGTGGGAGCTATATGGCACAATCCCCTCAAGTGTGCATGTGAGGTAATAGTGAAGAAGTATCGGGTTGAATGGAATGTATTGATCGGTTGGATACCAGAGTGTGATATTGGGTCCAAAGGATATTGTTTTTTGGTCTCTCCTTTAGGCACTTGTTTGTCGACCCTGAGTGCAACTTGGCCCCCAACATGGCCCACTTGATCGCTCGACTTGGTAGCGGTGCCAGGTTCATACGGCAGCTCGCCGCCATTGTGCTTGCTCCTAGTGAGGTGCCACTGGGTTGGGTGGGCGGCAGGACGAGCGAGCCACCCAGGAGGGCAAATAGAGTGAGGAGTATCGGTGGAGCCTGAAGGGTATAAGGAGCATTAGGTGCCTAGCATCTAATGCAGGGACACAAGATGTAAAAAGGCTAAAATGTCAAAGTGGCAGAACTGGAATATCTGTGAGGAGCTCATAATCTAAGAAGTTTATAGGTGGAGGCAGCAGCAGCAGGGAAGTGACTGAGGGAGGAGGTAAGTGCAATAGACTACAGTGGTTGAATTTCCTGAACACTGGTTGGAAGATCAACAGGAGGAGTGTCTGGCAGCTTGCTTGGGGTGGTTAACCTATAGTTCTTCAACCCTTTGAACCCTATTTTTCCTCATCAAAGTTAATTAATGAGCTGATAAAGATATCAAAGAACTATCTGTGTCTGGGGTCTCAAACTAAAACTAAAAAACTAAAAAAATGTTTTATGCAACTCAAGTGAAGGGGGTTAGTAAGTAAATGAGCTCTAAACATCAACAATTGAAGTGGGGCAAGACAAAGGATGCTTTCCTTGGGGGAAACAAAATTTGAGTTTTAAATCTCAATTTGATAAGATGCCAGCAATAACGAAAAAATTGGCAAGACAGTCCGGAGCCACAATAAAAGGAGGTCCAATATGAAAAAGGGAAGGAGAAAAGCAATGGTCATTTGACCCAATCCACCTAGTAGAACTGTAGGACTCAACCTCGATTCCTACATTCTGGTTCGGCCAGTGCATAATCAAAAGGGGAGTGCTCTCTTATTTTGTAAGGGGGATAAAAAGAGAGGTCATAATCCTCAGTACTCTCCCTTACAACATCAATAAAACAATTTGTAGTGAAGCACTTCAAGGCGGGGCAAGCTGGCAACCCATTTAACATAGAAGTGTCAAGCAAGATCAATGAACTCTTACAAATAGCTTCAGTGTTTTCTCATGATGATTCTCAGATTACCAGCTTGGTACCCACAGAGGCATTGCTCCCAGAGCCAAGACTTTCATGCTCACCTAATTTGATATATGGGTCATCAAGTGGTAGGTTCGCAGAGCATGAGATAAGTGAAATAAATGATAGTGTTGATCCTTCAAATTGTATTTATACAGAAGGTTTAAGTCTTTGGAAGAGGCAAAGGAGGGGACGGAGAGGTGAGCAGTCATATGGAGCTCCATGTGAAGAAAAACGGAGACTCGCTCCACTCTTTGTCTGACACCTCGGACTAATCGGCGGCTTCTATGTTGGATTTTATTCTACTCATGCAGAGAACTCTTCGGGGACACTGGAAGCAGTGCTTTTGAACAATGATGTAATGAAAAAATCAAACAAACCTACTACATACTATAGCAACAGAGTTAAAATAAATAAATGGTTGTACGACCTCATTGGCAAGGCCGGTTTCAATCCTGTTTGAAACGGTTGCTACAAATGTGAAAAAGTAGTCCTCAGTTTATGTCTCACATGTTCCTATGTTGATTAAAAAAAGAGGTGATTTTATGTTTTATTACAAAGGGTTGTCCTATAGAACAGTAAGTGAAGGGGGAATGAGAGTGAAAAGAGAAAGGAAAGGAAAAGCAGAAAAAAATCCCTTCTAGATAGAAGCAAAGCCCCCACAAAACAGACTGTAAAATTGATGAGTAAATCCCCCAACAGTGGTAATTTTGAAAAAATAAATACTCATGAGAAAGGAAGTTTGAAACCAATAAAATTACTGGAAGGAAACGGGGGAAAATAGTTCTTTAAACGGAATAGAAGGGGGAACTAGTGAAGGCAAAGGTGAGTGTAGGAATGAAAGTATAAAGAATAGAAATATGAGTAATCAAGGCTATGAGTGCATAAGAAGGTTTGAGAAATGGGGGAAGCAAGAGAGTCAAATAGAGTACCCACTGAGAGTAGCGAATCTGGATAATCCGAGCTCTCCTCAAGAGCAACAGGATTCCAATGTGTGTGTCCTTTTGGAGGTTACAAGAAAAGGGAAAAAAATGTCAAAATTTACATAGTCTTTTAAGTATATTTCAGAGTTGTAAAGCCCTTAAGGCCATCTCTTCAGAGGATATTAGTAGAGTAGGGTTAATGCAACAAAAGGAAGGGGATGAAATAACAAAGATAGTGTGTGGGTCAAGGTTGGTAAAAGATTTGATGTTGAAGGAAGAAAGGAAATTGAATAGTAAAGGAATTAGGTTGATTCCAGATATAGAGGTGGTGAGACCCCAAGTAGCAACCTTCCTCCATTGCAATGCTGCACTGTCTGTAGAACAAATGAGGGAACTGTGGCAGGTAAGGCAGATACCTAAAGGAGAGCAATTTTACAAAGAGGCAAAAGGTAGAATGTTTATAAGAATATGCAATGACCTTAAGGAGCATAGAGTCACAGAGAATCACCAAGAAGGTGAGAATGTCTGGGTAGAAGATAATGAGGAGGGAGGCCTAATTTATATAGATTAAGAGAGGCCCTTCTCCCCACTTGGCCTTGGAGTAATACGTTGGAATGTGCATGGACTGAAAAGGATAAAGTTCACAGGATTCCTGGAACAAACTCTAATGGAGAATGAAGTCATTTATTTTCAAGAAACCTGGCTGCGTGTGGAGATGATTACATTTGAAGGGTTTTTACAAACAAATGTTGATGGAAAGTGAAATATGCAGGGGTGCCCGTCAGGGAGCCTCACAATAGTAGCCTCAGTAAGGGAAGCTAAATATGTAAAATGATTACTGACAAAATTCAAATGGTTACACATCTGTAAGATTGATCTTTATCAAAACTCTGCAAATGTGGAGTATCTGATTGTGATTAATATATATGTTTATCCGGACGATGCTGGGAATAAAGAATCTCAATTACGTTTTTTTCTAGAAGGTGTACATGTATGTATGGATACCTAAACAAGGGAGCTGCTGCTTATAGTGGGTGATTTTAATGATAAAATTTATCAGAACAAGTCTTGGAACAATTGTACTAAACTCTGGAAAGCCAATAATGTGCCTAATGCAATTTTTCTCTTAGTAGGTCGGTAAGATGGATAAAAAGTGGGATGAAGTGATGCAAAACTTAGGCCTGGTCTATTTAAATGGGTATTTCCAAAATAAAACACTTTTCGATTGGTTCCCAGAAGTGTCCAATTGATTACATGTTCGTGCCACTTAAGCACTTTCATTTGTTCATGGACTTCCTGGTACTTGAGGAAGATGCCATTGACCACCTCCCAATCCAATCGGTATGCCACCTAAGACCTGTTATGAGGAAGGATAAGGTGGTAATTACTGATATTACCCTTCCTAGGAGGTTAAAGACCAGATTAGAGGAAATGGAGCAGGATATGTTAGTAAAGCTCAAATTAGAGCCCAAAGGGGAGGTGCAAAAGTCGACAATAATCGGGACAATTAACTGGTTCTCTGAACTAACAGGGAAAGTAGTCAATTTTATAAAAGCAGAGCAATGGAAGATAAGAAAGGGGGAGTCCAATACAGGTCAGGGAGGACTCCCACAAAGGTGGTGGTTTGAACGTACCTGTTAGAAATTAAATAGTCAATTAAGGAAACTTAAAAGGAAGCAAGGATACCGATAAGGAAGTGAGGGTCTGTAAACAAAGAAAAATATACAAAAAATATATTAAAGCGAAAAAAATGACCTCTTACAAAACTAACTGGCAGAAAATGTTAGAAGCTATTGCAAGTAAAGAAACTAAGAACTAAGGGTGGATTCAAAGAAGGTCACTCGACTCTGGACCACTGTTGTAGCCTGTGTGCATTGGCCAGACAGGCAATTGATATGAAAGAGAACTTGTCCCGTTGTTTTGTCGATTTTTGAGCTGCATTTTATTTGGTTAATCAAGAGATTTTATGGGATAATCTGGAAAGGTTAGCTATCTGGAGAGGCCTTCTTTGTATTTTAAAATAATTGCATTATGGAAATCGGGACCAAGTAGAACTTGATGGAGGCAGAACATCAACAGAGAAGTTTATGATAAGAAATGGACTGTGCCAAGGATGTGTCTCGGCCCCTAACCTATTTGCATTTTATTTAAGGGATCTACCAGAGACTCGGAATGGGGCAACAACTTTTTCATCTAAGATAGGTGGGCATCATGTAGCATTTCTGCGTTATGCGGACATTTAGTGATAATGGACATGACACAACTTGACTTGCAACATAAATTAGATGCTTTTGAAAGACATATTATTGACAAAAAACTCTCTGGTATTATGGAAAAAACTAAATATTGATCTTTGGGGTTAGAAAAAAAGAGTTTAAATGGTTTTTGGGAATAGGAAGGATAGAAGAAGTGACCATGTATTGTGACCTGGGCATGCATTTTACATCTTAGTGAGGATGGATGACACATCTGGAGATGATTAAAGCTAATGCTCTTCCAACAATTATGGGATTAAGTAAATTTAGGAAAAAGTCTGGGGTGCCTATGTTAGACCCAGTTTTGACAGCATATAAAGCAATAGTTCATACCAAATGGCTATATGGGGCAGAAATTATGTACTTGAGTAAGACGATTAATTGGGATAATATTGAAGGGCGGTGCTTAAAGAAGATATTGAATCTCCACAAAACTGCCATTGTCATTGTTCAGGCTATAAGGCTTGAAACAGGATTGTCCTCATGTTCCTGCCTTTCAGAAAGGGCGGTGTTGACATTTTCAGATAAGCTGCTAGTATCTAGGGAAGCAAAGATATCATTGCTGTGTAGGAATGAAATTCTGTAGAGTGAGCGGAAATGGGCAGTTAGCTTACAATGTACCTTATTAAGGGTAAAAGGTCTGTATTCCTTTGACCATTCCAGGTGTGAACTTCCAACAGAACTGTCCAAAAAAGAAATGCATATTAAAATGGAATCTATTTTCAGAATTGGAGACTTCACCTATATGTGTAAAATGAAATCTACCTCCCCATATTAGAACGGCTGGCAGGTTCGAGCTACTTTCCTCTACCTTTCGGCATTAGCAAATATGTCTTTGAGGCAGAAAATATTTAAATTTCGTATCGGGATTAATCCTTTGTATTTGTGTAGTGAGGTGGCTAAGGGGTTAAAGAAATCTAAAGGCCTCTGTAACTGTGTGCTGGGAGTGAAATGCTCAAATATGCATATTTTATTGGATTGCTTATTTTTTTAGAATGGAGCACCATAGAGCTTTAAAACAAGTTTTATTGAAATGTGGCTTGGTGGAGCAACAAAACCTCCGAAGTTTTTATCCAGGATGGAGTTCTTTGATGTTACTTGTGTCCTTTGGTTGTTTTTTACTGCAATTAAGGAACGCTTGACAAATGTTAAGATTACATAGTTTTATAAAATGAAATAAATATGTTTTATTAAATTAATTGAGGGGTTGTAGTGTTTGAGATAAGTAATGGGGTATTAGATATTTTATGATCGATGATTGTATGGTTTTAATGAAATAATAGTTTTTAGCTATTTAATGGACCATGGTCTAAATAAACATATTTTATGAACTATGAACTATTCTTTTCACAATAGTAAGGGGAATTGATCCTTCCCCCAGATTTGCTGGAGTCTAGGCAAAGAGCTTTCTGAAAAAATGTTTTCACAGTGGAGGAGAAAAAAGTGCCTTTGCACGGGGACCCCATTCCACCTCTGAGTAATGTTGAGCTTTGCAGAATTCTGCACATGGAGAATAGGAACATGTCATATGGCATTTCCCAAAGAGCTCATGGAACCATGCACCTGATGCAGTTTTCCAGGTGTATCATTTGGGAAAGTTTGTGAATTGGAGAAAACACCCATGAAATTTTTTCAGGGGGATATGTTAATCTCTACATAATTGTAGAGGTAGATGGGTTCAGAATAGTTTTAAGTAATGTCCGAAGTGCTCTTTTATTCAAGACTAGATGCACTTTATTTGTTTCTATAATTCATTTGTAAGATAAAACAGCGTTTGTTAAAACCAGTTCAGGCAGAGTACTTATTATATAAGTAACGAAATTGGCTTCAGCACTACAAACTATAGAATACACCACTATTCACCACTGTAATTTTTACTACATTTGTCGAACATGGTAGTGTGCATATTGATTTCAGACACAGTCTAACATAAAAACGTATTTACCGTGACTCAGAAATAAACCCTTTCATAAGTTTATTTATTTGGTATGGGTACTCATATTTATCATGCTAAGATGGGAACAAAAATATGCATTACACGTATTTTACGTTTATTATAGTTTTTATATTAATTTAGGCTGAAATACGCATAGTAGTTTATTAACAGTCTGTAAGGGTGGAATCAATAGGATTTTAGGAGGCATCTCCTGAGAATAATACTTTGCTACCCTCTAGGATGGCTAGTTTGTTTAATTTCAGGAAGTCTTCATGCAGGCTGCCTTTATACAGTAATGTCTCTACCATTCAGAAATTGCTCTTGAGGTATACCTGTGCCAACTTGATGAAGAAGTCTTGGATCCCCTTTGGTTGGAGTCCCATTTGCCAATAAATCAATGTTGCCAAAAAGTGTTTTTGAGAACTAAATGATCAGGACTAAGAGATTAGGACTAAAAGCCCAGTCTGTTTGTTGAAGTTATTAGGAACCAGCAGCTATGGAGAAGTGACTGGCATTACTTTCAGTCTCCAGATCGTCTGGTTATTACATTGCAGTGATTGTATCTGATGGAGATGTATGTAAGTGTTATAATAATTTTCTGGAAATGTCTCAAATTCCTGATTCTAGTTTTTGGAAGCAGGAAACAGAGTTGTCAAACATTGTGTCAACCATCACTGGTTCTTGAACACCTCAGTTCAGGATTTAGGGCCTCATATAGAGTTTGGAGGAAACTAAAAATCATTCAGTTTCTGCAGGAAAGAAGAAATATGGAATAGAATCTACCAGCTGAATATCCTCCACCACAGGGATAAAATTGTGGAGGAAATTCAGCCCATAAATTCTACTCCTTATTTAAAAGATTTTCATGTCACCACACATTTTATCTATGTTTGTGGAAATTGTGAAAAAAGTTACCAACCTTTTTAAAGTTTAACATTCTAGCTATGAATGATCAAGCCATAGAGATTAGACTCTAGGATCCAAAAACGCTTCCTGGATCTCGGTCTGAACATAGGAAGGAAATGTGAGAGCTCACCTTGTGGAACCAAGCTGGTGATCTCAAGCCTTTATCAGACATCTCTGCACCAGCATCCACACTGAGAAATGTCTGCACTGTCAAAAATGTTATCCACATTTTTTCAATTTTGCCATTCCAACACTGAATGATCGGGCCATGCAGTTTAGATTCTAAGACACAAAAAACCATTCCAGGACGTAGGTCTGCATAAAAGAACTGCCAGAGCATGCCTTTTGAAGCCAAGCGGTTAATTTCAAACTTTGAATCACCCCTGTGCCAGTATCCAAGCTGAAACATGCCTGCACTCTTAAAAGAAGTGACTGGGAACATTCTCTGAACCAACCTGAAGGCACTGCATCTTTCTTCAATTGCATCTTCACCAGCTCCTGTTCAGACAAATGTATACACACTCAAGTATCATGACTGTGGGTATGCATGATTCACTAGGCCAGTCTGAGGATGATGAAAAGGCCCAACTTCTTTTGCATGCAAGGTAGTTTAGTTGTCTTTAAAGTCTGGCATGGTGGTAACACTTGTCCCACTAATGACTTCTCTCCACATTTGGACATGAAACTTTTCTCTACTGTCTTAAACTTGAAGCAACCCTTATTACAAAGGTCTGTTTTAGGGTTGAAACCGGAAACTTCCATCAGATGATTAATATTAACTTTTTTTTACTCCAGCTGGGAATTTATTGCTTAGCATTTCCTGTGTGCTGCTTTTATTTTTTGGAATTAAATTCATCCATGCATTATGCTCTTTATTATACATGGGAGAACACAATCCCTGTGTAAAATCCCATCTCTCATTTTTTTATTGCAGATTACTTGTGATTCTCCTAGGTACCAATAATAAAGAAATGGCGTAGCCGCAAAACTGTAAAAACGCATTGCAATTGAGTTCTGACATCACAATGCCTGCAGTCAGAACTAACAGCTGAAAGCAGAGGGAGGTCACCGGCATAATTAAAACTGTACTTTTTCTTAATGAACAGTGAAGTAGATATTTATAGTAAGAAGGTTATTTTTCCCCCGCTTCAGATAATTGTAGGAAAGACAGAATCTCTCTATATGTTTCTACACAGTCTGAGATACAGCATTTTTTAAATCTGACTTGTATTAAACTGAGTCTAAATCTTTTTGCAGCAAAAATCTAACTGCTTTTTGGAATGTTAAATTTTGCACTAAAGAGTCTAATTTTATTCTTCATGTTTACAAATATCCTATCTCTTTTGATATGATGGAGCACCGCCCCAATAATTTAAGAGGTTTGTGGGGCGGGTTATAGTGTAGGTCCATGATCTTATGAAGAAGCTTGGCCTTCTGCCTCGTTCCTTTATGGTCACGGAACGCCTTGGTGACTTGTAATATCCTTATAATGTACGGCAGTGGGTACTTTACATACATATATCTTGAAATACTTTAACTTGTGTTTGCTGCTTTTTTCATGCCTATATAAATCGCTATGGTTAAAGCCTTGAGCTTGACTAAGCTGCTAAAAGGTGGACAAAGTGTGGATGAAGAAGACATTGAGCTTGATTTAGAGGTTGGTGTATGCATTCAACGTCACAAACATGATGAATATCCTGTTCCCTTATTACAAGTGCAGTAGGATATAATGCCCTTGTAATCAGGCAGACGGGTAATCCCTCACGTTTGCGGTGGAATACCTGTCCGCCAAACTCTAACTCGAGCCCTTTGTCTCACCGCTATTTTTAAATAATGGAATACAGGTATTGTTCGGGATGGGGAAAGTTCATTAAGTCTTGTCTATCTTCCCTGATGTCAACAGGGCATTTACTTTCTCACACAGCAAACAACTTAGAAGTCTGGCAAAGCCAAGTTCTTATTTCTACCTCAAGCAGGACCTCTCCGCTGCCTAAAAGAAATGAGATCCTATTGAGAAACAATACAATTTGTTTATCTTTAACCACTTTGCAATATTAAAGGGAAAAAATTAGCAAAGCGGGACTGGGTGAAGTACTTGTTGACATGATTAGTAACATTACAAATGATAATTAGCTTTTAAATGCTTTTCCATTCTGAGGGCAGGCAGTATGATACTCGTGTTTATTTTTGGGGAAATATATCTGATGTGTTTGTTATGCAGCTGTGGTATGTTTTTCCCAAAACTTTCCCTCACCTTAGCCAACATGCTTTTCTCGCTATCGCATATTCATATTTGATATTGTCATTGGCTGGTAATTTATTCCTCGTAGGAGAGAGAAAGGGCGTAAACAGGGACGAAGGTGGATTGGTCAGCCAAGCAAAATACACACCATTGGAAAGGTCAAAGTTAGTAGGATAGAATGTTGCCGCTATTAATTTCTGTGTCCTTGCATCTCCGCCAGGAAACATACAAATGAGAATGCACCCTTTTTATGCAGGCATCTGATACACATGCTTTACCACCACACGTGCATATTGTCACAGAGCATACCAGGACATTTACATTAAGTATATCTGAGCTAGAAATTGATATAGCCAATGGCTCATTTCATATACCTAAAAGCTAATTAACTATAAAAAAAAGCTTTAAAGCTCGGGTGGCTTGTAGGGAACCTAACACTATATTTAATTTCAGCAACACAAGCTTTCATGACTTAATTTCCAATGTGATATCAAAAATTTGCAATCCCTTCCCTTGTTTCCTCTTTCTGTTCTCTCTTGAGTGACCTGTGAGATCAAAGCATTTTCGTGGATGCACGCCTTGCGAATCACCAAATCATAGGGTTTGCAATAGCAAAAGGGTTGTTACAATATGTAAAAGCCTTTTTAGGAGTCAGATAAATCTTTCTGACCTCTAAAAGAACGTTTGTGACTCTTTCCAAATCACGTATAGGAGGGAAAATTAAGGGGCACCCCCTTCTTATATATGATTTAGAAATGTATGTATCAATGGTTTGGGTCCGCAAGTGCAGTTGTAAATCACTGACCATTTACTGAAACGTGTGTGTTGGTGGTAACTGTGGTGGACACTGTGGGACAGCTTCCCCTTTGGGAATTTTGGGGATACCCTCACGAGAGAAAGTGTTGCAGAGGACACTTTTTGCACAACCACCACCCCAGGTCTTGCTTAACAAGAAACATTTTTATTAGAAGCAGCCCCGACCCTTCAATGGACATGGTTACTTTTAAAAAATTGTTTCATGATTGAGAATGTAACTGTACGGGCAGGGACCTAGTGTCCTTTGAAGGCCTCCATCCCTCCATTCTCAGGCAAGGTTCAAACTGTGACCTGCTTAAGTGATAATAATTATGCAGATCCTTTTGTGCCCCCCCCTTGTGAATAGACAGTTTACTGAGCAACCAATTAGTACATAATTCACATTGTAAATTGTATTACCATTCGCAAACCAGTTGGTGTGCAAATTGCACATCCCTAGTTTGCAAATGTAATAGTGCATTAGGGCACTAGAGTGCTGGTATCTATGAAAGCTACAGATGCAATTGGAAGATCTCTCATAGATATCTTTATAGGCAGTACATTAGACCTTAAAAATTATCATCGAGGGTACAAGTAACCAATGCAATTTACGTTAGAGAGGCTTAGCAAAACTGAATTTATGAACTTTGAGGATCAGCTCAGCTGCATGGGTTTGGATCCCCTCGAGAAGACATCCTAGTCATTTGGATAGACGCAGGAAAAGAGAATAACTGTATTCAAGATGGGTAAAAGTGGTCTCTGGCAGGCTAGATGCTTCCTTTCCTCAAACAGGTGGTGCATTATTTACTGCAACAAAGGCAGATGTAAGGTGTAAAAGGAGACTTCTGCTGAAATCTACAGAGTCAGGCTCAATTTCCTGTCATGGTTAAATCCCAGGTTTCGGACCATCTGTTATGGCTGATGTTGTTATAATGCATCCTCTCCATAGTTTCTCAGTGCCCTGCTGCACAGCCAGTGCATGTCTGATGTAATGGAATGTTGATGAGTGTCTGTGCTTGGAAGAGTGTCAGTTGGAGAGAGAGGGCTGAGCAGTAAGGATGCTGCTCCTGATGGGGCGTTTACCTATATGCCTGTACCCTGTAACTTAGGAGATATCATCTTCAATAAATAATCATCTTATTATCTACGTGACTGGCTACCTGACTTCCTACCTACAAGAGTGTATCGCGTATTACAACACTGGTGACGATTTAGAAATGGAACCACATGTATGATGACTGAAGGAACAAAGTGAAAGAAGATTGAAGTGAAACAAAGTCTACAAGAAACCAAGAAGAAGAGAGATTGAAGCTTAAGAAGAAAAGAGAAATGAAGAGAGAAACGCCAAGAAAGCCCCACCAGTATCTTTTACACCAGACAGCCTGCGGTCAACAGAAGAGGACATTTGACTGAAGTACGCAAATTGAGCGTGACTGATCATTGTGTAGCCAGTGCCAACAGTGCGTGAGTTGGCTTTGACAGCATTTCATTGCTTTGACAAGGTATGCCGGTGAGGAGTGAACCGGCAGTGTGTGAAGACAACTTGTCGGAGTACGGCTTACCTTGATGAAGTAAATGGTGGGGCTTTACATTGGGCCCTTCCCGGTCACCTCTTCTACCGGGGACTCGGGCGGCCTTTACAACTCATTTTATTATACCGGGCCAGGCATAACCAATGCCTACAGAGATAGGGATACACCGATACCGCCTCAAAGGGGTTATTTACAGGTCCCGGACATACGGCAATTACATTCTGCAACTGCCCTTTTCCCCACATTATAGCGCTATGTGAGCATTACTTAGGACAATGATATTCACATGTCTTATTGTTTTATTTTCTCTCATTGTCTCTGATATCACTTGAAGAGTGTGACAATAGGGAGCTGTCCTCGCTCCCCCGCCAGTTCAAACTCTGTGACGAGTAAACTCGGTAAGACACGCCGAGTTTCCCTGTGTGCTGTGGTACTTCACCGAGTGACGACGGGCAGGCACTTTTAATGAGTGAGCGCTACATTACGCTTGTTCTGGGGTATAGGACCACACAATTTTTGGAGTGTGTCCTAGATCTTAACTTGGAGAACCCTAATGGTCGCATTCATTAAGCAGAGGGGCACAACCACTTTTCCTTGCACTAATGTTTGTATGTATGTTTTTTAGTTTCTATACCATGGGCACTTGAGAAAGCAGTATTCATATCTGTATATTTTTCCATTATTTACAGGTTACTCAGTGGGAGTAAGTTCCTCCACCCACAGACCTGAGCATTATATCAGGGTCAGACTTCGCTCTACTCTACAAGAAGGAGGTAGGGATAGCTCTGGAAGGGATCTTTCTTACAGTCCTGATGAAAGCCGGGAACTTCTTTTTTATCCGGCAGAAACATGTCGACATCTAGCAGAGTGGAGAGGTAGGTGGGTCATTATTTACCACCATACCACCATCCACTGGTCTTGGATTGACCTTTTAATTAGACCAGGGAATCCAACATTAAAAAGGATTACTTAGGAGATCCTATGGTCTATTTTTAATCTTGTTCTGCACTCCTTTTTGATCCCGCACATTGTACCTTTATTTTGTGTTGTGTACGTCTTCCCCCTCCCTATTGCTCCACCTCCAGCATTGGCTTGTGCGGAGGTGTGTTAGCAGCCCTATGATGAAGCATGTCACAGATTTCTGTGGGTGAGGGCAGTATTAACACACCTGTGGGGTGCCCCCCTATCCTTTTTTCTTTGCGACTGTAAGTTTTTTAGCCCCACTTCTCTTTGTGAGTTAAGGTATCTTTTGGAGGGCGAAGTGGGGCGTCTCCTCCAATCCCCTTATTTTGTGTGTTACTGACATACCGGTGGTGACATTGACCTTCGTGGTGATAACTAGAAAAGGATTGCTACCTGCAGGAGGAGTGCAGTGGACATGGACAGTTTGGTAAAACTGGTGAGTTATATCTGGTTTGGGAGGCAGACTCGTGCAGCGCATGGCTGTTAGCGCTAAGGACCGAGTGTTTACATTGTAATCCAGCATGTGGAGTGTAGCGCATGTGTTGCCTTTTGAAAAGTATCCACCTCACCGGTGTGCGTCTCAGCTCAAGCGACTGAGTTTTACCAAAGCTCTGACGTCTTCCTACTGCGTCATCATGTAACAGGAAGAGAGAACGTGCTGGGAGGAGGCTAGAACGTTGGTTTCACTGTGACGTACGCGTGGGAACAATTACGGCATCTCGCTGCACCAGAAAGCTAAGCACCACAAAGTAGCGCTTAGGAACACCAAGCAGTGTTGCATAGTGGGTGTGCGGCCTGAGCATTGGTTTAGTAAATGCTTCGCCTCCATTTGGTGCTGCGAGGCAAGTTGTAGTGAATGAGCCGCATTCCATGGAAACGATGTGGTCAAGGAGGTGACTGGTGAACAACGTGACAGAAGGTGAGTGCAGGGTTTTAGCGCTAATGTTTTTACATGTGAGTGGCACTAGTTTTACCATAGGTCAGCAAAGTGGTGGAAGTAACTGTCCCAGTGACTTTTGAAAATACACCAATGCGGGTGCAGCCCGTGTTTTAAACCCAAACCACACTGCAGAATGGAAGCAAAACACGACGTCAGTATCAAGATGTGTTTAACATGATATCCATCTAAATGTTAAGAAAATGTACTGTGGCAATGTGTTCAGGTGAGAGTACGCTCACCATAAGGGAGGATTTTGTGTTTGGGTGAGAGGTCACTCACCAAAGTGGCGGTTTTTGTGTTAAATCCATGCCATGTTGCTATTGCAGCAGAGAGTACTGTTGTTTGTGTTGTTACTATTGTTGGTGAATGCCAAGTGGCAATGTACCCCATGTCCTGTTGTGGTATGCAGAATGGGGGGGAAGTGGTTATTATTGAGGCTGTGTTTTTAGTTCTTACCCCTGGTCCTGTTGTGGTATGCAGAAGGGGGGTGAAGCGGTGATGATTGAGTCCTTGTTTTTAATAATTACCCCATGTCCTGTTGTTGTATGCAGAAGGGGGGTGAAGTGGCGTTGTACCCCTGGTCCTGTTGTTGTATGAAGAAGGGGGTGAAGCAGTGATGATTGAGTCCATGTTGTTGTATGAAATAAGGGGGTGAGTGTTGTGCGTTCTATTTTGAGATGATCCTCAGGGGTTGAGGAGATGGTTGGAGCATGTGTGTTGTACTATAAGTTTGGTGGGTCCTTCCTAAGGGGTTAAGGATTTAGAGTGTGCAGTAGAGGATGTCAGTAGTGCCCTGGTCCTGCCATTTATATAGCAGGGGCCTCATTTACAAACAAATTGCGCAGCGCCGCAAGCCATTTTGCTGTGCCGAGGTGCATAATTTTAAGAGCACAGGGATGCATCTTATCAACAACAATATGACGCATCCAAATGATTTCCCCTGTGCTTGCACACAATTGGCTGCCATGCACCAGCACAGGCACCCTTGGGTCACATTGCAAGGGTGCCTGCGTTGCGAGGATGATTCTTTTTGTGCAGGAAGGGTCTTCCTGCATAAAAACCATCATTGATGGCATTTTCCTCTTTCTATGCATGCTGCAAAATGCAGCATGCATTGAAAGAGTAAAAAATAAAAGTATTTCTCCTCGTTGTGCCACTTCTATGCCTCCCTGGGGAGACATAGGATTCTGACGTATTCCCAGATTTACAAAACTTTGTAAATCTAGGAATGTGTCAGGTTCCATGGATGTAGCATTGCAACACCCACAGCTACACCCATGGAACGCCCCTTTCACACAAAGTAATGCGTAAAAGGAGTCCATATTTACAAGGTCATGAAAAGTCACGCAGGGTGACTTTATGTGGCCTTGTAAATATAGGCACACCCACTGCGCCGCCGGTGCGTCAAAAAAAGTGACACACCGGCGGCGCAATGGCCTTGTAAATGAGGCCTTAGGTTTGCATAGGTGTGTGCAGTAGAGGGCTGTGAGTAGTCCATGGTCCTGCAGTGTATTTACCTAGTCCTGCATTTGTTCATATTGTATTAACCTGTGTTGATGATTTATGAATTTGAATATTTATAGGATGGATTTATTGTTTATTTCCATTTTACGTCCTTTTGCATTTGATGATTTGTGAGTTTGAATATTTATGGGATTGATTGATTGATTGTTTATTTCCATCTTGCGTCTGTTTTCTTTTCAATTGTTCTCTAAGGGGAGGAGAGTTATAGTCTGATGTTGTTATAATGCATCCTCTCCATAGTTCCTCAGTTCCCTGCTGCTCAGCCAGTGTGTGTGTGATGTAATGGAATGTTGATGAGTGGCTGTGTTTGGAAGAGTGTCAGTTGGAGAGAGTGGGCTGAGCAGTAAGGATGCTGCTCCTGGTGGGGCGTTTACATATATACCTGTAACTTCTAACTTAGGAGATATCATCTTCAATAAATAATCATCTTATTCTTTATGTGACTGGCTACCTGATTTCCTACATAAAAGAGTGTATCCGTATTACAATACATTCTTCCCCGGCATAGGAGGAAGATGAAAATCCCATCAACTCTTAGTTTCAGGAGCATATGGTGGGCAAGCTGGACATGTTGAGTCCTATATTTGCCTTTTAATTGTGGAAATCTTTTTTAATATGCCCATCCGTATACTGACAACAGCGTTGACTGTTGATCCCCCTCTGGAATCTCAAAAAAGCACAAGTGTTACCTCCTTCCTTGGTTGTGCAGATCCTAGTTGTATCCCTGTGCATGGCCATTATAGATATGCATGTCTAGTCAGGTTAATACATTCATTTCCAAGCCCACAGTCAGTCAATTTATTTTGAGAAGATGCAGTGCCCTCTTTCAGTTCTTGGCTCAATTAGTTATCTATAGACCCTGGAGAATATATTTGCAAGATGGTTGGTTGACACATCAAATTGAGGGAGAGAAGTAGCTGCAGAGTGGCCTTATGGGGAAAATGTGCTCAGGCTTTGAAGGTAGAATTACTGGGCCAAATATCACACCTTGCAATCAGTCATCACTGGGAATAATTACAGCTTGAGTCCAGTGGACAATGAAGGAAGGAGTATGGGATACCTGGCATATCCAAAATAGTGACAGGGCAAACTCAAAAGACTAACACCTCATCCAGAAGTATTTTAACATGGCCCCTGGCACCCCGTTTCTTTTTTACTCATGCCACTTCTAGGACAATGGACATTTCTAAACTAAAGTAATTCTGAAAGGTGATTTATTGTAACATATT
Organism: Calotriton arnoldi; assembly: GCA_963921515.1. Taxonomy (NCBI): domain Eukaryota; kingdom Metazoa; phylum Chordata; class Amphibia; order Caudata; family Salamandridae; genus Calotriton; species Calotriton arnoldi. The sequence goes on along the minus strand of CAWUFW010019144.1, from coordinate 21,160 downwards.
TAGAAGTTATTTAGAAAGGAAAGAGGCAACCAATTATCTTCATTCTTTAGTACACAGAATATACTGTTAGGTACTGTTTGTCAGTCTCAAGCCACCACTGATCTGTAGACCCTAATGTTGTGGGGGGAACAACTTGGAACCCTGAAATGTTTCTTCTTTCTCACTGAAAGCACCAAACATGTCCAAAATTGTGTTCAGCGCTGACTGGAAAGAGGGGGGAGGGCAATAGGGATACGAGAGAAGACACATAAGAGGTGTCATTGGTTTTTAGTCACGCAGCTCATCACATGAGATGGAATTTGTCTGGGATTTCCTACAGTCTCTCATCAGTGATTTTATTTAATTCTAAACAACAAATAGACTACGGTTGCTCTCTGCTTTTACATCAACATACACACAGTTTTTTGATTTACATGGATTTTGTATGTTAGCATCATTCTACAGGAAATGAGACATAAACAAGATTTTCCTCTAGCAACTGAAGCACTATGGTAAACATTCAACATATCAATGGCACAGTACCTTTATCTTGCAAGGGTCCATAAGAATTGTTATAAGACTGTTCTTGTTCTGATGTCCAACATCAATTGTTATGCTCAAAACCTGAGACACTTATCAAAAACGTAGGTTCACCTAGGATCTGCATGTAACACTGAGGAGACCTAAGAGAGGGTGTGACAAAATCCCAGGAAGTAGGTGCAGGGGACAGTCCAGGGACCCAAAAAGTGTCCCACAGTCCAAGAAAGTAATATTTGCTCTCCCAGCCATTATTAATCTGAAGTCTCTCAAGACAAATGTCAAAGAATTCCAAGGATGCAAGGAGCATTGCAAACAGAAAACAGCCAAGCACCTAGCCACACCGTGAGTGTGTCTTTTATTTATTATGGGACCCTCAAATTCTGGAGTAGATCCTCAGATCCCACTCTAGCTCTTCAGATCCCTGGATCCTCAAATACTACAGTAGATCCTTGAATGACACTACCACACCTTGCAATCTGTAACCACTGGAAATAATTCCAGCTCATGGCGGAGTTGGGCACAGCCCCACTTACACTTGAATAGGCTGTGTCCTGCCTCCATACAAAGGGCTGCATACCCCCTGTAGTTAGTCTGGAGCAAAGGCAGGGAACGCAGGGTGCCTGGGGACTACAAAGTGAATTTCTAGAACCTTCTCCCACCTTCCAGAGGAAGAACAGCAGGTATAGATATAGGACCTCAGACACAAACTCTTCAGTTCACTTCTTGACCTGTTGATAATCTGCCAGGAAGAAGAACTGTTGTGCTGCTGAAAGGACTGCCACCTTGCTGGACTGCTGCTCTGAAGGACTGCTGCCCTGCTGTGCTGACCTACTGCCCTCTTGCCTGGTTGAGAATGACTGGACCTGAATCTGTTGAACCCAGGACCCGAAAGTGACTCCAAGGGCTAGTTGACTGCCCTCCTGACTAGAGCCTCAGGGACAGAAGGCTCCAACAACCCTGAACCCAGCACCTGACCTCTGCTATCTGTGAGTCCTACCCTGCCAAATGGTGCCACCCCAGTCCTAGACCATTGGAAGTGGGCCTGAAAGTGCTCTGCCAGCCCATCTGTGGACCCAGCAGAACTGACACATCTCCTCTGCGGCGCAAACCAGAGCAGAACTGACACACCACTTCTGCTGCAAGGGTTCTCCCGAAACAAAGGATTCTGCATCGACTCCACAGCCATACTGGAACTGCAGCCTGTGTGAAGATTTATCGACGCAGGCTCTCACACCTCTCATTAATGGCAGCCTTGATAACGACGCAGGTTCTCTCATCGCAGCCTCACAGCTCCTTGGAACTGATGCATCGCCTCAACTGTGCGATGCTTCTTTGACACCGAATTTTGCATCGCAAGCCCTCGGTGACGGGATCCTCGACAATGACACAGAAGCTCGCATCACAGCTCTGCAGCTCCCCGGAACCCACACATCTTCTCAGCTGTGCGACGCATCCTCAGTGCAGGATCTCGCAATAGCTCCGCAACCAGAATCTAAGTTACTTTGTTCAGCGGGCCTAACTAGGTCTCTGTAGCTGGCCCGCACTCCAGCGCAGTTGGCCTGAACTTGTGACTTTGTCCCGGTCCGGCGCAACCAAATGTCTACAGTTGGCGCTGTGTGCTATTTTTACTGAAATCTTTAAAAGTAAATATTCTTGGTTCTACTGATCGGATTTTTGTCATTTTAGTCTTGATTGATTGATTAAGAATTACTCAAAATTTGTGTGCGATCCTTTGTGTGATTGTGTTTTCACAGTGTTACTGTTTGAAGGATTGCACGAATACTTAACACCTTGCCTCTAAGTTAAGCCTGACTGCTCTGTGCAACGCTACCAGAAGGTTGAGCAAAGGTTATTTTTGGGTTGGCGTGTGCCTCACCCTGACAAGGATTGTGGTTGCTGCTTGACCTGGGCTCACACCCCAGTCAACAATCACCCAACTTCTTACAGAGATATTATCAGGACGATGTTACTTTCCTCATAAAACATGAGAGTGCACAAAGAAAATATGCTGCTCTCTTCTTGGTGGCTCGTCATTATTTACATAAACCTAAAGGAGATATGCTTAAACCAAGCTTCCCTCCAACAATCAGGCCATGGCCAAAAGAAACCTGGTGAAGATTTAGCCATTGCTAAAATAGAAAGCTCTCTATCTCAAACGTTATAGCAACATACAAAATGTTATACAGGCGATTTTGACATTTGTATGTATGTGAAAGGACAGACCCTCTATATATATTGTGATGAAATAAAACTCATGCACCTTAATTTAAGGTTTCTCAACTATAGGACTAATGCAGCAACTGCACAGGGACTCGAACCACCATAATGTAAGTGCTGAAGAGGGCTGTAACTCTGAGCTATCATCAGCTGTCCAACTAATGGGGTGAACGCATCGAAATAATAAACTATAGGTCTGAACGTTTTATGCAAATCTTACGAAATGGTGAAGGAGGTTGGGGATGCCTTAGGGCTACTGTGTCAACTTCGTTTCCTTCCTTCCACCCTTTTGGACATGCGCACGTTACCCACTCTTACTCGGTATATAATTTTCACATTTCTCTTTCAATCATTGTTAACCACTACCGGCATCGAAAGGTGTAAGGAGGGGCTTTAAAAACCCAGTATGTTACAGCTATCAGAAACATCCAAGCCAACGAGGTGGGTTTGAACTCTTGAACAGGAGAGGAACGTGACTCATTGCGAAGACAATGACTCACTGCGCTATCCTGGAACAAACCTGCAGTCTTCCTTCTCACTAGGAATTGCAGTGTTGTTGGGTAGCATTTTTACTAGATTTATGCATGTATTTTAGAACTTTGTTCAAAGTTTATACCGAAAAGTGTCCAGCGAGATTACAATTCAAATCAACTGCTACGTTTGTAAAACAATAATCGTCACTGCAAGGATATGTAGTAATATCATTTCTCATTAGTAGGGGGGCAATAATGTATCCTTGTTCGCACTGAACATTTTAGATTTAATTTTGCTTGTAGCTGAAATCACTCTTTTGATTCCAATTATTTTATGGAAAGTCTTTTCTTTTCTTTTCTCAATCAATCGCCAAACATTGGTATCTTTTCATATAAATTTCTTTTTATTAAACATCCAATTTTCCAACTTCATTGTGACAGACCCAGCCAACACGTTTCATCCCTTATATGGACTTCATCAGGGTATTTTCATCTATCTTTCTTCCCAAATTTTCATTTTCTCTGTCAATTTTTCTTGATTAAGTTTGAATTTCTCTCACTTTGAAAAAGTCTTTCGGCATTTGTTCCATTAGCCTCATCGAATCAAAAATGTTGGAAAATTGGATGTTTAATAAAAAAGAACTTTATATGAAAAGATACCAACGTTTGGCGATTGATTGAGAAAAAAATGAAAAGACTTTGCATAAAATAATTGGAATCAAAAGAGTGATTTCAGCTACAAGCAAAATTAAATCTGAAATGTTCAAGGGGAACAAGGATACATTGTTGCCCTCCTACTAATGAGAAAATAATTTGCTGTAGATTGAGTTTTGTGAGCGGTCAGAACTCTAGGAGTGGGCACATGAGGAAAAATTGATTGGGATTTCTGACCTGGGCCATCCAAGGAACACTACTGCTACCCTTTTGGAATTTATATGTAGCAATATAATTAATAACTTTCCCAGTCTGAACCAAATGACGTCAGGATGTATATGTAAGGGGGTAATCAAAAAAGAGGACGGGTAAGTGAGAGCTCCTTAAATGCCTGCCTGCCACTGAAAGATTTAATGAGAAGGCTCACTCCATTTATCAGTACATAATTGGAACTCATCAATGACAAATATTTCAGTGAAGTGCGGTCATTGGCCGAAGTGCATTAAAAAAGTATGGGAACTGTGATGCTGAGCGGGATGAGTGAGCATGTGCGCGGAGTCAAAGGTGCAGCTAAAAAAACAAAATATTCTGTAACTTTTTTCAGTCTTTCACCTTCAGCTTAGTACATATAAAATAATGCACAGTTTAAATGAAAATAAATGCAAGTTAAGTTCATCAGTGGGCAATGCACTATCATACATTATGAAACCTCTATTATTTAATGTGCGTATAACCAGAGAGCCACAAAACTTAATCCTAGTTGGTGTAGTGTAGAACTATTACTTGTGTGTGTTTAGTGCTAGGAGGTCCCAGTCTGTTACAGAAAGCGCTTTTAACATGTACATCGTTTGAAACTTGCAATATAACGGTATAAGATAGGCTGCCACAAAATGTGCAAAAAGGTTTAGATAAAAAAGTGCTTCCAAAATATAGATTTTGGTAATACCCAGACTGTACGTAGTGCTTTTTTATTACTGTCTTTTAAAAGCACACACTTTTCAGATCAGCTGGTAACTCTCTTGTAATACCACTCAAAAGAAACTGTCTGTGTCATCAGGAATCCTCAAGTGATTCGATCAATTAAAGCCAATATCAGCTTCCAAGCACCCTTTACATTTGCAGATTAAGCAGTTGTGCACATTTACATTTCTTTCCGGCGACTCTTTGACGCTTTTTCATCAGACGACTCAACTGGATGCACAACCTCGCTTAACCCGGACACAGAAATTCATTGAATATTGAGCTAAAGCTCCCACAACTGACATTCCCCACTGGGAGTAGCTAAGGAAGTTTCCCACATTTCTATCTAGATGCCCTGAAGAAGCCCACATATGGGCGAAACGCCTTGGCTGCGTGGAGTTTTTATGTCTTAATCCACATAACGAAAATCGAAAAAAGGAATTAACAATTCAAGAATAACACCTCTCGATTCATCTTTTTGCAAACAGTATTTTGCCTGTAACCTATTATTTGCTCTGATAGTTGCCTCACAGATATGTGTTAAAATCGTCTTTTAAAAGCACGCACTTCGCAGATCAGCTGGTAACTCTCTTGTAATACCACTCAAAAGAAACTGTCTGTGTCATCAGGAATCCTCAAGTGATTCGATCAATTAAAGCCAATATCAGCTTCCAAGCACCCTTTACATTTGCAGATTAAGCAGTTGTGCACATTTACATTTCTTTCCGGCGACTCTTTGACGCTTTTTCATCAGACGACTCAACTGGATGCACAACCTCGCTTAACCCGGACACAGAAATTGATTGAATATGAGCTAAAGCTCCCACAACGGACATTCCCCACTGGGAGTAGCTAAGGAAGTTTCCCACATTTCTATCTAGATGCCCTGAAGAAGCCCACATATGGGCGAAACGCCTTGGCTGCGTGGAGTTTTTATGTCTTAATCCACATAACGAAAATCGAAAAAGGAATTAACAATTCAAGAATAACACCTATCGATTCATCTTTTTGCAAACAGTATTTTGCCTGTAACCTATTATTTGCTCTGATAGTTGCCTCTCAGATATGTGTTAAAATCGTCTTTTAAAAGCACGCACTTCGCAGATCAGCTGGTAACTCTCTTGTAATACCACTCAAAAGAAACTGTCTGTGTCCTCAGGAATCCTCAAGTGATTCGATCAATTAAAGCCAATATCGGCTTCCAAGCACCCTTTACATTTGCAGATTAAGCAGTTGTGCACATTTACATTTCTTTCAGGCAAGCAGACACCCTGGCAAGAAGGCTTGTTTAGCTGCCTATCCCTCCCTTAGTTTCACGGCACAGGAGACTCCCTGCCGGACACTTCAGCTGAACCATTTCAACTGTCGGAATTAACTGCATCAGGACGGTTCTCTTTTCACAATAAGTAGAACCTCTGCTCTTAAATTAAAAAAAGTATGAGCATGTCGTGCCCCTCAGATCCTGCCCACTTTGACCATTGAGTGCAATAGACTTTAATATTGTCTGACTAGCATCATGATAAAGCTGGCACTAGCAGTTATTAGGAGCTTGAAGTTAACCACTCATATTCTGAACTGGGGTCAGGAAGTGGGGCCAGAAGGGTAGAGGAGCTAAATAAAATTATAAAGAATCACTGCTTGATGTTTATGCAGTGGCAAGGCAACAAATATAGACTCCCGCAGTTCAAAACTCTGGCGCTGTGGCTATTCTTAAACATGCATGTATGCCTAAAATGTTAGCATTCAGCTAACTGTGTAGAGACCAAGGTGGGGTCCGATATCTAGTATTCCCATTCCACATTAAATGAGTAGGTGAGGAAGCCCCACTGCCAATGTCTGCAGCAGTAGTTCATCACACAGGATCCTAACATTGCACACCTTACTCACCTCACTCACAGATATTCCGAAGCTACACAGAAGACGTGGGTGGGGGGAAGCATCAAAGACAGCGGGGGAGAACCAACATGAGAGAACACAGTGAAAGAGAGAGAAATGTGGAGTGTGGGGTTAATAGAAGTAGGACACAGGACAGAGAGAGCAACAGGAGTGCAAGTGGGGGAAGAGAAGCACAGCAGCAAGAGAGAGCAAGGTGCAGAAGAGGGAGGAGAAATGCACACAAGAGACAGCTGAAAAACATATGCAATCTAAAGGAGTGCTTAAAAACATAGAAAAAAGTAGTTCTCTAAAAGCGAGCAGATGAAACACAGAAGCCAGCCAATCAAAGAGATAGTAAAGAGGCTATGCTCCTGGGGAGGGACAAACACAAGATGGACAATCTGAAACAAGGAAAGCTAACCAACAGAAGCAAGCAAAAATGAGTTACACTAAAGCCAACCAATGGTAAGCAATGGGCAGGCTGCAAACCTATATATGTTCTTGGTAAGCTCATAATGTGTCTTTCATAAACAGACAGCTTACATTGTCCGGTAGGCTTGACCTAAAACCTGCACCTCTGAAGTTCAGTGACACTCAGGTACATGAAAATACATCTAAAACGAGCCGTAATAACAAAAATGAATAGCTTCAAAAATAGAAAACAACGGAGTCACAAATACACTTGTTTCATGACTTGTGCGCACTTGTTCACAAACCTCGTGCAAAGGAAAAAGTATGAAATCTGCCGGAAAGGGGTCAATTGAAATTGCTTGTTATAGATCAGTTGGAAGTTTCTATCCGGAAGTCATAATTACCCAATCACTTAAATAAAACACGGAAAAAATAGCCAAAAATAGTACGTAAGGGAAATGCCTTTGCATGTGTTCAATTACATATATGCAAAGACATAACTGTAGTTTATGCCCAGCGATTGTTGAGGTAGTTCTGCGCACTAGACATGGTGGAAGGCCACGCCCTTATGAAGTTTGTTCTTATCTTTGTTGACCTCAGTCACTCTAGACTCGCAAAAAAATTTCAATGCCCCTTAGTGGATCAATATTTTGCCAGTGAGTTACGTCTCTTATGATCATTAAGTAACCTACAAGTTACAGGTTCAAATATCAGCAGGGCAGGACCGGCTCGGCCTTTCATCCTTTCAAGGTTGATACTGTGAGAAGCAATGTTTTGGTTATTAGTATCACCTCTTATTTACAGCAGGAGGAAATTAGGACAGCGATAGCAATCGCTATTTAAAAATGCTCATTATTGTTATGTGTAGTATTCAAGAGGGCAGGACTGTACAATATTGCGTTGTAGTATGAATATGTCTATTTACCTTATTGCCTAAAGGCTGTTCCTTTCACTCAAATGTGAGGAACTGTGCTCAATCTTTCTTATCAATGGACTCAGTAAGGGGAGCTGTGGCAGCTGACAAATTGTACAGCAGCTTTAGAGTTTCTTCTGTTTGCATTCCTTCCTTTGTACTGGTTTGTATGGCTTTTGTTTCTGAGGGCACTGCGTTTCAGAATTGCAAAGGGAACTTGCTAGCCAGAAATGTATTTTGGCCTGTGCTTTGATCGCACCTTGGCATCATTTTCACCGTTGACTGTTTTCATTTTCCCATTAGGAAAGATGAATGTATTCTGATTTCATGCTAATTGCATGCAAACACACACTGGCTTCAAAACGTGCTGTTTGCTTTGGGATTCCTTTACCTTTCAGAATGCCATTTGGGAGTTCAGCCTCGAATTTCCGAACTCCTTACCACTGAGCACCAGGGCGAACATTTTACTGTACATGTCCTTGCACATGCAGACTTCACACCTGCGACTACAACCAACACATGTTTATTTTGACTTTATGTATCTTACTTCTCAGAAATCTGAGTCATAACAGTTAAACCAATATTAAGCCACTCCATTCACAATTCAACCTATGGGTTTCCTATTGAAAAGCAAAAGTCTTATAGAAAAGCCACAGGGTTTTTGAATTGTAAGATCCTGTCGCACCCTCGCCTAAACGGCCAACCGCCAAGTGATTTGCCATCAAGTTCTACAGTCGTACAACTATTCTTCCCATAAGAACACAGTAGGCGGGGGCGCTAGAGGGCGCCAGGCAAGATGGCCGCACATTAGTGCTGCTCCGCCCGGCTGAGCCCTTATCCGCTTAATATCCGCCCAATACTATTGCATCGGAGCCTGTCGCTGCCTGCGTTGCAGTGTGAGCACATGCTGAAGTGAGTGCGGTGAGCTGCATCGCCCTCCAACGGTCGAGGAAGCTGAGAATCGTCTCTTCAGCGGAGGCTGCCACGCGGCAACATGGCTGCCGCCGCGCCCTGCCTGCTGTGATCCCCTCTGCCTTGCCTTCCTATGCGGAGCCCTGCGCACTGGGGAGCGACCCTGCTGGGGTAGATCCTTCCGGGAGAAGTGAGCGGCGACCGATCCCCGGAACTGCCGGTGCGCGGAAGCGCCGTCACGTTGCCTTGACTCCATCGGCCGGGGCTGGCCGCGAGGTGCGGTGGCCTCTGATCCTATACCGGAGGGTTCTGCTGGAGCCGCGACTGAACGGCGCGACGTGTACAGACCTGCTGAGTTGGTGCCAAGTCCTCGTCTGAGCTCCCCAGGGCCGTGGGGGTGCGACCTGCCTCCACTGCATATATCGGTGCAGTTTCAGGTCTGGGCCGGGAGCGAGCTGAGCACCGGCGACTGAGGGCCCTGCGCGGACAGAGCCGACAGCGGGCTGCGGTGAGTGGGGTGCGGCCGGGCTCCCGGCCTTTAGCCACGGCGGTGGGTGGGGGCCGGAGGGCCGGGCCATGCTCTGCGAGCTGTGGCCTGTATGTGAGGCGTGGGGCGCTGTGAGACTGGCGTGATCCTGCGTGGAGGCTGCATGAGGACCTGGCGCAGGCCCACTGAACCCCGGTGCTACCGCTGACCCTTGCGCATCTGACCCCGTCTGTGCTTCTGGGGCAATCCGACTACATATCCCCCAGAGGCAACTGCCGTGAACCACGATAACGACTGGCTCCCTGACTGTGACCAGATTGCGGTTCAGTGGCCCCTGCCGCCTGCCCCATCCATTTCATCTCAACATTACCCTGCCAACGTTAGCGGGGGCTGACGTCCTGCATTGCCCGACTCCGGCAGCCTGTGCCCGTTTGCTTGTGCCTGGAGTGCCGCGGCTTCCGCCACTTTGGTAGAGTCGGAGGGCTGGTTGTGCACTGTTGGGCCCAATTCGACGTGGGAGACTCTTGCCACACGTATCTGCTGACCATGACGGGCAGACTTGGGGCCTTGACTGCGGGGGAGGCTTGCCCACTTACGCCCTGTTCTCTGTCGCCATGGGGCGCTCCGATAAATCGCAGACTCGCCTCACGTTTGAGGCACGCAAATCTACCAAACCACAGCAGCGTGCTGCCTCGGACTCGGAGGCGGATGCGCCTGGGGAGGGCCCCTCCAAGTTGGAATCCTCCTTACTTGCCATGCAGAAAAGTCTCCAGTCCATCAAAGGGGCGATGGCAGCGGTAAACCACAGACTCGACCATATGTCCTCCCAACTTGAAAAACAAAATGTGAGAATGGGTGAAATCGAACAGCGCGTCTCCACCGACGAGGACGGCCTGAGCGAAGTCGCGGACAAGACTCTACAAATGGAGAAGGTACTGGCACTTATACAAGCGAAAAATGAAGATTTGGAGGCCAGGTCCCGCCGCAATAATGTCCGCATCACGGGCCTGCCGGAGTCCACCAATACTGGCAAAATGGAGACTTATATCGAGACCTTGATCAAGGACGTCTTCGGCCCTAAAAACCTATCCCCTATGTTTATCGTGGAGCGGGCCCACCGCTCTCTGACAGCGAGACCGGTGCCGGGAGCCACACCACGCCCTATAATAGCACGCATGCTAAATTACAGAGACCGGGATGTTGTCCTAAGGCTTGCTAGAGACAAGGGCACCATTACGTATCAAGGAAACAATTTGTCTTTCTTCCCTGATTTTACGGCTGGCCGTTCAGGCGGCGCGGAGGGAGTTCAGTGCAGTAAAGAAGTTCCTACAGACTGAAGGTATCCCTTACGCTATGCTGTACCCCGCACGCCTACGGGTGGGCCAGGAAGGAGACAGCAAAATTTTCACTTCCCCTAAGGCGGCAATGGACTACGTCAAGAAGCAGAAACGTAGACGCTCTGAGACAGCGGCGGCCCAGGACGAAGAGGAACTATGATGGTGTGCCTGATCCTGCTCTGATGATGGGATATTATTGAGCACCCGAGATATGCCTTGACTTTCCACGGCTGTCTCTCTACTCGTACTGCTGCCTGGTCATCCCTTGTACCCCTCAGCTTGTTGTTTTCCTGTGCAATTTTAGTGGGATGTAGGCGTGCCCCTATCCTATATAGGACCCGGTTCCGGCGGGGGAGGCGTGCCTTATCCCAGATTCTAGTCCATTAGTGGGTCGGGACCCAAACCCCTGACTGGCGGCATGTTCTCCCCCTTCCGATTTGTTGCTCATGACCAGAGGGTGGCACCTGCCCTCTCATACCCTCCTGGGTATCTGACCTCCCATGTTGGCCTCCCATGAGACCAAGATTGGTATCTTTCATTGTTTTACCCTTTGGGTGCATCAAGTTGTCCGCAACTATAATGTCTCTAGATTATCTAATGTCATTACTCTGTGGGGACGGCACTACATTTCAGCTTTACCGTATTGATGCAATACTGATTGACGTTTGCTTGTTACCTTTTGCGCATTCCCTTACCTGCTCAGCCACCTCCTGCTTCGTAGGAGGTTTGAAGCACTCTGGTGCTCCCCCCATGGGTGTTCCCCAAAACCAGTTGTACAATTGTTGTTCTCCATGTTGGGGGCTCTTTCTGTCGGGATGGGATGGCTTTAGCAAGTTGGGGTCGCTGAAGTGGGTGGGGGACTGTGGCGGGTGGGTTAGGGGGGACACTGGGCACTTTTTTATTGTACTTTCATTGTACCTTTCCGAGCTGATTCCAATACTCAATTTTGCACTGCTAACTATATCTGACTCTACATATCCATGGGTAGTAATATAAAGTTCCTCACCTGGAACGTGTGCGGCTTGAACAGCCCTAGGAAGATACGGGCAGTTTTGGCGCAACTAGACAGGCTGGGCGTCCAGGTGGCGTTCCTGCAAGAGACGCATCCTACACAACTATCAGAAAAAAGTTATGGCGCTCGCTGGGCAGCGCTGAGGGTAGCCTCTTCCTATTCCTCTTAGGCCCGAGGAGTGATGATATTAGTGAAAAAAGGGGCCCCTTTTACTGCACTGCACACGGAAATGGATACATAGGGCAGGGTGGCTTTAGTCCATGGTCAACTTGGGGGGACGGCGGCCCTTCTCGTAAATGTATACGGCCCAAATGTTGATGACCCCTCCTTCTTCACAGACGTGTGGTGTGGCGTCGCGTCTCTAAATTTCCTTCGGCTGAACTGTTCTGGGGCGGCAACTTCAACGTTTGTCTAGATCCACAACTTGATAGGCAGAGCAGTCGTGCGGCACGACACAGCCAGGCATCTGAGGCACTGCTGGGATTCTTGGAGGCAGGGGCTTGTTGGACTTGGCCCTTTTTGGCAGGTTCACCCCTAAACTTTTTGCCTTAAGTTCTGACATGGTGTTGGTGGTTTTAGGCCTCTGGGCACTTTAGCACTGTGGTCCAGTGTAAAGTGCGTGCACTCTCTGTGTACATTTGGTGAAGTTGGCCTGCCCTCCCATAGGAATGCATTGGGGATAAGTGTGTCCGTGGTAATTCCTGGTATGAGAGGAGCGGCCGGGTCGAGTTTAGTATGTATGAACTCATGAGGATAAATGCTGCGCAATGGTGCGCAGATTTATGGTGACTGGTGGAGAAATGCCACTTTTAGAAGTTGGCATTTCTGTGTGCTATGTGTCTGCCTGCCTGATGTGATTTGCATGTCTGGCTTGTGAGTGACAGGAGCTGAGAGGTGTGGGTGGCTCCAGGAGGGGCAGGGTGAGTCAGCTAAGCTGAATGGGACACCTGAGCTAAGAGTAGTGGGAGGGGTAATCCCCTGACTCTGAATAGGACTGTGCCCAGGCTGTACAATGCGGGCTCCGCCCCCTGTGGTGTGTCTGATCACTGAGCCCCCACCTGACAAAGGGGAAGAGGAACTTCGAAAACAAAGTGCTCCAAAGCTCCCCTAAACCAGTTCTGACTGGTATCCCCAGGCCCTGTGCTGTGACACAAAGGGGAATGCTAGTATAAATATAGGGGCTGTGACCCCATGATGTTGTTCTGTTTTTGTTCCTGAACCTGCAGGGCATGCTGCTGCAGGGGCCCAAGGGGGGCTGCCAGGAGGGCTTGCCTCCCTGGGCCCTGCATTGCCCCTTCATCTAAGGACTGATTCCTTTTTTGCTGCAGGACCTTTGCCTGCTTCTAGCGCCTTGTGAGCGCCTGATTTGGAAGGAAGAGGAGAGCGGGGGCTGTTGCAGCGCGGCGCTGCACGTGGAGATCGAGGGAATCCCGGCGTGAGGGATTCCCCCGTGATGCGGCTGAGGCGGGAGCCCACCCCGCATTCTTTTTGTATCGAGCAAGAGCCCACCCCGCTTATGGGTTATTTAGAAACGCAGGAGCCCACCCCGCTTATGAATTTAGAAACGCGGGTGCCCACCCCGCTTTGCCCATGACGAAATCACCGCCACGGCCCGAGCCGCTAAAGGAATCTTTTCCGGGCCGCTGCCCAGCACGACCCGGAAGGCAGGCAAGTCTGTGTTTCCGTGGGCGGGGCTTCCGAGACGGAAGGGAAGCCCCGCGAGTAAGGAGTCCGGTGCCGGTGGTGACGCGGGGCTCCCATGAGAGAGGGAGAGCCCCGTGGTGGCGGCCGCGAGAGGAGAGAAGTCCCGGGTCCCAGGAGGGGGCCCGGGTGAAGAGCAGCAAGGCGGATCCAGCGCGAGTGAGGAGACCGGCGCAGAGAGAATCACGGCACCCGTAAGCTGTTGGGAGCCGGCGCCAAGGGAGATGTCCCGATCCTGAGCCCCGGTGAGTAGGGGCTTGGCCTGAGTGTGGTGGTGCCGATTTGCAGAGCGGGCCCGCCGTTGCGGGCCGCTCCAACACTTGGGGGCAGTTTCTTTTATGAAGGAAAGAGCCCCAGAGGGCCCCAGTGTCTTGGGGGGCAGATCGAGGCACATTGTCGGTGCCTGGGCGGACCGTCCAGAGAGCGGGCCACCCCAACAATGGGGGCATGTGTTTAGTGTCACGTGGGGGTCCAGAGGGCACAGAGGTGCCGGGCCCCCTTTATGAGAAGTGCCACAGCTGCGCCGCACCAGCGCGGGCAGCTGCAACGAGATGGGCATGAGTGTGAGAAGTCCCAGTGGGGACCCCGACGGCACAGAGGTGCCAGGCCTTCACTTGATTTATAGCTGTGCAGCACTTAGTGCCAGCTGCAATGTTTAGGCCACAGTTCTTTGGGGGCATTATGAGAGAGGAGTGAGATGCACTCCTTTGCCCTAGCGCAATGGCGGACTTTGGATTCCGCTGCATAGGCAGCAGCCCTGACATTCTGGACACAGGGCATTTGAGCCCCTTGGAGAAGGCCAGTTGGCCAGGGGGTCAGTGATTTATGTAATCTTAGGAAATGTGATAATCTACTATGATTCATGCCTCTAAACGCGTTTAGGGATGAGATTATGTGCGTAATGTGTTTATGCTAGTGAGATTATTTCCTACTGTGAGTTTTACCCCTAATGTGAGTTATGCTTAGGAGGTTAGGGTCTAATGCGTTTAGACTTATGAGATGACTGCATAATGTGTTTATGCTGGTGAGGTTGGCGCAGAATGTAATTTGCGCCTAATGTGATGCTGGGCATAATGTGGTTTATGTTACAGGATGATGCTGAGTACAGTGGTTACCAGTGATTACTGGTTGTACGTTTATGATATGTCTTACTTATACTAAGTTCACTTTGTGATGGTTCTGACAGTGGTCCAGTGGGCCCTGTCAGGTGTACATAATCCCTTGTAGATATTACCTAGTGCCAGGTGGCACCATGTATATTATGTGAGTACTATACTAATGTGTTATGAGAATACAAAGGCTATTTTTGATATAACCTTGTGTGGAGTTCCTTTTGTGGTGTGCCTGGTATGTTGTTGCTGTGTGCGTGCGCAAACGCTTTACACATTGCCTCCGGGATAAGCCTGACTGCCCGTGCCAAGCTACCAAGTGAGTGAGCAGGGGTTATCTTTGGCGTGTAACTCCCTTGCCCTGACTAGAGTGGTGGTCTCTGCCTGGCTTTGGCGCAAGCCTTAGCCAACCAGAGATCCCATTTCTAACATTGGTGGCAGCGGTGAGGATAGGACTTGCGTTTGCGCAGTACCACAGCGACAACTGGTTACACTATAAGCTCTGCATTTTAGATAGTCACATGTTGGGGATTATTGTTTCTAATTTTGTTTTCTCCTCAAAAGTGTCATTTTTAAATGGGGTTTTCTGCGCTTTTATGTTTAGTGGCAGAAGAGAGAAAATGACAGGGCGGGGACGCCAGTAGGTGTCGAGGTTCCCATAGATAGGGAGTCCCTTGCTGGGTCCAGTGCCCCATCCCTTTTCCTGTCCCCAGAAGTGTGGGTGGATAGGAGGGAAGAGAGGGAGTGTGGAGGAGAAACAGCTAGCTCGGGAGGGTAGGTTATCCCCTGAGTGTAGTTTGAGTTGTCTGGGTTCACCAGTAAGGGCGGGATCCAGTGGTGGCAGCAAGATGAAGTCCAGTGCAGGAAGTCCCATTCCCAGTTCCCAGAGTATGGTACCTGGTTCCCAGTAAGAGGGGGATAGGTTGTGATCCAGGGGCAGTAAGATACTGTCTCACCAGTCTGGGGGGGGGCGTATGTGTATGAATGGTGTGTTGCACTGGACGATTGGGTGTGAGTTCTCTGAAATAAGGAGCTTGCATGGGGAGTGACCCTAGAGGAATGGTGCAGGTGTCTCCCAACCCGCGTGGCGGAGATGGTTCAGAAGAACCCAACTAGGTGCCCTTATAGTGAGAAGGTTGCAAGGCCTCACATCATGTACTTAGAGGAAGGTGTGAGACTGGGCCGTGATCTGTGCCTCAACCTCAGTCTCCAGTACTGGATGGTTCTTAGAGGGAACACCAGGTAAGGAGCCTAGTCTGTCCTGTTGGACTGTTCTTGGTGGGGGGATCTCCCCGTGGTAGGTGAACTGAGAGTGATTCCAACAAGAGTGGCTCGGGTATCTTCCGGTCCTGTGTGGTGGAAGAGGTTCAGTGTAGCCCAGCTAGGTCCCAGTGTAGTGGGAGGGGTGTAGGGGCTCACATCCTGTCTCAGAGTAGAAGGAGTGAGTGTGGGCTGTGTCCCAAGGTGCCCGAAACCCAGTCCCAGGGCCTGGATGGTTTCTTCAGGGAACACCATGTCGGGGGCCTAGGCTGTACTTGTAGGCCATTTGAGGAGGATCTCCCAGTGTCTAGAGGACGTGGAGTGTCTGTAACCAGAGCTCCAGCGGTCCTGGTGTCTGGCAGTACCGCTCCAGTTGGGAGGGTGCAGAAGTCCAGAGTGAGGGGTGAGAGGGGGAAAGAGTCCCCAGTGGAAGAACCAGTGGGTCAGAAGGGGCCATGGTGACACCACTTCTGTCCTGGGGGATCTTCACGCACTGTCAGATGGACAGGAGGTCGTGAGATCTGCGCCAGGCAGACTGTCACACGACACATTAGTCATGTGTCACCCTCAGGGGGGGCATGCGTGTTCCCCGTGAAGTCCTGATTCGCCAGGCATCTGACCAAAGGGTACCGTCCCTGGGTTGGGGAGCCAGGAGCAGGTGTTTCCTGACCTGGACGGCAGAGCGACTGTAATCAGTGTCCTGGCCGGATTGCCTTCTAGGAGTACCCCGTTGAACACAGGTGGGGCCCATCTTAAGTGAAGGGACCCTGTGTTTCCCAGAAGGGGTGGTGCAGGCCTAGCCGGGATCTTTAGGGTCCCTAGCTGAGTGTGGTAGTACTACCCTGAGAGCAGGTGGGGCCCATCTTAAGTGAAGGGACCCTGCTCTACAGTGGGAGGGTGCAGAACTCTGGAAGGGGGTGCAGAGGGAGGGAGTCCTCGCCTCTGACCCCGGTGCAGCCGGTGAATGGATCCCAGGTGGTAGACCAGTTGATGGAGAGAGGTCCTGAACTGCTGGGAGAGTTGTGTTCTGGTGGGTGCTTCTCCTGGGAGAGCGCGGAACCTCAGAAGAGAGGTAGGGTGAGGAGATGCTTCGCCCGTGACCTCTGGTCAGCCTGAGGGTGCAGACCCTAGGTTGGAGGATCAGTGGTAGTTTGGAACTACACTGAGAGGGAGAGTGGAGAATGGCTATTGTATGCCAGGGGTTACTGCCCCCCACTCTGTGGATTGGCAAGGACCGGTGACGTCTGGGTGGCCTAGGGCCTGGTCCTGGCCGTGGACAACTAGGGAGTACCAGTGGGGTAGCCTAGTTGGGCCTGAGAGTTTTTTTCAGAGGGAACCACATGGGTTCAGAGTGGCGTAGAACCGGAGGGTGTCCCTGCAGTGAGGGCCCGCGTCCGTGTTCTATCGCCCGAAGCAGGGAAGCCCATCAAGGTAGTGATTGGTCTACCCTGCGTTTTGGCTGGAAGGGGGTTGTGTTGGACTTGGCCCTTTTTGGCAGGTTCACCCCTAAACTTTTTGCCTTAAGTTCTGACATGGTGTTGGTGGTTTTAGGCCTCTGGGCACTTTAGCACTGTGGTCCAGTGTAAAGTGCGTGCACTCTCTGTGTACATTTGGTGAAGTTGGCCTGCCCTCCCATAGGAATGCATTGGGGATAAGTGTGTCCGTGGTAATTCCTGGTATGAGAGGAGCGGCCGGGTCGAGTTTAGTATGTATGAACTCGTGAGGATAAATGCTGCGCAATGGTGTGCGCAGATTTATGGTGACTGGTGGAGAAATGCCACTTTTTGAAGTTGGCATTTCTGTGTGCTCTGTGTCTGCCTGCCTGATGTGAATTGCATGTCTGGCTTGTGAGTGACAGGAGCTGAGAGGTGTGGGTGGCTCCAGGAGGGGCAGGGTGAGTCAGCTAGGCTGAATGGGACACCTGGGCTAAGAGTAGTGGGAGGGGTAATCCCCTGACTCTGAATAGGACTGTGCCCAGGCTGTACAATGCTGGCTCCGCCCCCTGTGGTGTGTCTGATCACTGAGCCCCCACCTGACAAAGGGGAAGAGGAGCTTCAAAAACAAAGTGCTCCAAAGCTCCCCTAAACCAGTTCTGACTGGTATCCCCAGGCCCTGTGCTGTGACACAAAGGGGAATGCTAGTATAAATATAGGGGCTGTGACCCCATGATGTTGTTCTGTTTTTGATCCTGAATCTGCAGGGCGTGCTGCTGCGGGGGCCCAAGGGGGGCTGCCAGGAGGGCTTGCCTCCCTGGGCCCTGCATTGCCCCTTCATCTAAGGACTGATTCCTTTTTTGCTGCAGGACCTTTGCCTGCTTCTAGCGCCTTGTGGGCGCCTGATTTGGAAGGAAGAGGAGAGCGGGGGCTGTTGCAGCGCGGCGCTGCACGTGGAGATCGAGGGAATCCCGGCGTGAGGGATTCCCCCGTGATGCGGCTGAGGCGGGAGCCCACCCCGCATTCTTTTTGTATCGAGCGGGAGCCCACCCCGCATTCTTTTTGTATCGAGCGGGAGCCCACCCCGCTTATGGGTTATTTAGAAACGCGGGAGCCCACCCCGCTTAGGGATTTAGAAACGCGGGTGCCCACCCCGCTTTGCCCAAGACGAAATCACCGCCGCGGCCCGAGCCGCTAAAGGAATCTCTTCTGGGCCTCTGCCCAGCGTGACCCGGAAGGCAGGCAAGGCTGTGTTTCCGTGGGCGGGGCTTCCGAGACGGAAGGGAAGCCTCGCGAGTAAGGAGTCCGGTGCCGGTGGTGGCGCGGGGCTCCCATGAGAGAGGGAGAGCCCCGTGGTGGCGGCCGCGAGAGGAGAGAAGTCCCGGGTCCCAGGAGGGGGCCCGGGTGAAGAGCAGCAAGGCGGATCCAGCGCGAGTGAGGAGACCAGCGCAGAGAGAAGCGTGGCTCCCGTAAGCTGCTGGGAGCCGGCGCCAAGGGAGATGTCCCGATCCTGAGCCCCGGTGAGTAGGGGCTTGGCCTGAGTGTGGTGGTGCCGATTTGCAGAGCGGGCCCGCCGTTGCGGGCCGCTCCAACACTTGGGGGCAGTTTATTTTATGAAGGAAAGAGCCCCAGAGGGCCCCAGTGTCTTGGGGGTCAGATCGAGGCACATTGTCAGTGCCTGGGCAGACCGGCCAGAGAGCGGGCCGCCCCAACGATGGGGGCATGTGTTTAGTGCCACGTGGGGGTCCAGAGGGCACAGAGGTGCCGGGCCCCCTTTATGAGAAGTGCCACAGCTGCGCCGCACCAGCGCGGGCAGCTGCAACGAGATGGGCATGAGTGTGAGAAGTCCCAGTGGGAACCCCGAGGGCACAGAGGTGCCAGGCCTTCACTTGATTTACAGCTGCGCAGCACTTAGTGCCAGCTGCAACGTTTAGGCCACAGTTCTTTGGGGGCATTATGAAAGAGGAGTGAGATGAACTCCTTTGCCCTAGCGCAATGGCGCACTTTGGATTCCGCTGCATAGGCAGCAGCCCTGACATTCTGGACACAGGGCATTTGAGCCCCTTGGAGAAGGCCAGTTGGCCAGGGGGTCAGTGATTTATGTAATCTTAGGAAATGTGATAATCTACTATGATTCATGCCTCTAAACGCGTTTAGGGATGAGATTATGTGCGTAATGTGTTTATGCTAGTGAGATTATTTCCTACTGTGAGTTTTACCCCTAATGTGAGTTATGCTTAGGAGGTTAGGGTCTAATGCGTTTAGACTTATGAGATGACTGCATAATGTGTTTATGCTGGTGAGGTTGGCGCAGAATGTAATTCGCGCCTAATGTGATGCTGGGCATAATGTGGTTTATGTTACAGGATGATGCTGAGTACAGTGGTTACCAGTGATTACTGGTTGTACGTTTATGATATGTCTTACTTATACTAAGTTCACTTTGTGATGGTTTTGACAGTGGTCCAGTGGGCCCTGTCAGGTGTACATAATCCCTTGTAGATATTACCTAGTGCCAGGTGGCACCATGTATATTATGTGAGTACTATTCTAATGTGTTATGAGAATACAAAGGCTATTTTTGATATAACCTTGTGTGGAGTTCCTTTTGTGGTGTGCCTGGTATGTTGTTGCTGTGTGCGTGCGCAAACGCTTTACACATTGCCTCCAGGATAAGCCTGACTGCTCGTGCCAAGCTACCAAGGGGGTGAGCAGGGGTTATCTTTGGCGTGTAACTCCCTTGCCCTGACTAGAGTGGTGGTCTCTGCCTGGCTTTGGCGCAAGCCTTAGCCAACCAGAGATCCCATTTCTAACAGGGCTATACAAGATATTTGGCGCATGCGACACCCAGGAACCCGCGAAAGCACATTCATATCTACGGTGCATGGCACATGGTCCCGATTGGACTACTGGCTCTTGTCGGAGTTTGCATGTACATGGGTTGTGGATGTCCGACATCTAGCCAAAACATTATCGGACCATTCCCCTGTGCTTATAGAGGTGCGCGCACCTACCTGTGAGCGTCCCCCGTTTCAATGGCGCTTACAGCCCTCCTCGCTTACGGACCAAGTGTTTAGGTGCACAGTGGGTGCGGCCATCAGTGATTTTTTTAAGGAAAACACTGGCTCTGTGGATAGCCCTGGGGTCCTGGGGGAGGCGTTTAAAGTTACTATCAGGGGAATCTGCATGGGAGCGCAGGCGGGGGTACTAAAAGATCTCCGACGTCGAATGCATAAACTGGCAGAAAAATATCTCAACAAATATACAGGTGATCATTGGCCAACTGACCTCCTACTTCAAAGTGGTGCATCCGGACATTTCATGGACTTTTGGTGAAAGGCATGAGTAGTCATGCGTCTTGACAGTGAAAGGGTTAAGATACACCATCTTTGTTGGGGTTTCATACATGCCATTCAGTGGGACTATCCAACATTGTGCAAAATATGCAACAGTTCAAATTAGCTCCTTCTAAAGGATGTGTCACAATAAAGTTGAATGATTATTTGATGTGGGAACTTTTTCAGGAGTACCAGGACAGTAAGACATTACAGAGCTAAGGTTGTGTCAATCAGAGCCATTTGCCACTCACATGTGCCTTATGCTCAACACTACTATTGGCCCATAAATTGAGCACCAAGATTAATAGCTTAGCACTTGACCCTCAAGCTAGTGAAATGACGCAGGCCAAAGGTTACTAAAGTAGGCAGGGGGGGGACTCAGCCTACAAAAAGTTAACCAAAAAGAAGTTCCTGGTTAAATCCCGGCAAATGTTTGTTCTCTGAAGAAAAATAAGTATTTTACTCCAAACAAAGCATAACACAGTATATAAACTGTAATAAATGATATTGGTTATATCTCAGTGATTATGAGAAGCAGTCTGTGTTGCT